>JAWPHD010010065.1:0-97547 GCA_037043455.1 Cyrtodaria siliqua
TTGACTCTGAAAATTTGAATAGCCGAGCTGCGCTGTCCTCTGAAAGCTATTGTTATTATTTATTTTTCTTCAAACTTGCTAAATGCTATATGAATGTTGATATTTTGTCTTATAATATATAAGCTATTTTAAATTTAACGTTCTCCTAAATGTTTGATTGCATTGTTTATCATTTCACCGTTTTTTAAAACTTGCTTTGATGATGTAGATTTTTTCTTATCATGTATCCTTCCTTCAAAAGCTATTGTAAATTTGAAATCCCCCCCCCCCCCCCCCCCCCCCCCCCTCCCCCCCCCCCCCCCCCCCCCCCCCCCCCCCCCCCCCCCCCCCCCCCCCCCCCCCCCCCCCCCCCCCCCCCCCCCCTATTAGCTTACACATCTAATATTTAATTATTTATTATATTCATTATTGTTTAATTGTATATAATTATTTTATTGCGTTGAAATGAACAAATCTAATAATTGATTTTAATGCATCCTTTTACATTCTTACTATCAAAAATGAAAAAAAATTGTTGGAGGGTGTGGAGTGTGTGGGGGGATGCTTGGAGTGGGCGTGCGGGTGGGGGTGGGGGTAAGGCGGGGTGAATTGGGGCAAAACTAATAGAGAAAAGAGAAATAATAAGGAATAATAGGAAAAAGATATGTATATTTTATTGTTGCCAAAACTGGCCTAATGTTTACACATATGTCCGTTAGCAGTAAAGCTAATGTTTACACATAAGTCCTTTGGCAGGTAATGTTACACATATGCCTATTAAAAGTAAAGCTAATGTTTACCACGTATGTCCGGTAGCATTAATGCTAATGTTACACGTATGTCCGTTAGCAGTAAAGCTAACGTTTGCACATATGTCTGTTAGCAGTAAAGCTAATGTTTACACATATGTCCAATAGCAGTAAATCTAATGTTTACACATATGTCAGTTAGCCAGCTAATGTTTACACGTATGTCCTTTAGAAGTAAAGCTAATGTTTACATTCACTTGATACTTTATGTTGAGAAAAAAACATCGAATTTCAAATAAACTTCACTTTTCAAGTAGGCGAAGCTAACTGCGCACACATATGGCGTACCTTAATAGAAAATGACTTCTCCACGATGTGAATATACACTGACAATATTTATCTTTCTAGCACTTATTTATCATTACCAACCTCACAAGGCACGTTTTTGTGGTACTATAACAACGGGAAAGTAATGTAAATTTAAGAATTAATTTGCCAATCTTTGGACGTTTATGTGGTTTTAAAAGGCAGGTATGAATAAATAAAATAGTTCGCATAACGTGCTAAAGCGTTTCTTGGAATTTGTCCAATCAGTTTTGGCACTCAAAAAAGCATAACTCCAAGCATTTGTGAATCGATTCTAAAATACAATTCAGCTTCAACTATTGTTACAGACATGTGATTTTTATTGTATATAATATCCATACTGAATTATGTATTTGTCAACATTCTCATAAAATATTATTATAGTTTATAACCAGTGAACAGGCTGAAAAGATTCAGTATAATTTCTTGTTGGTTTGACTTTCCTGAAAATCTTCTTTTTCCATTTATTGCTTTGCTATTTATGTACATGTTGTATGTTCATGTTCTATGTATATTACACGCGAATCCAAGGGAGGGAAGGGTGAGGGCACACCCGGCATTATGAAACTTTATACGTAAAAAGCGTTTTTTTGGTTGCCATTCTTTTCTTCTTCAAAGTTGCACCCCCTACCCTCCACACAAAAACTTGAAACAGACTTTCGTTTGTTTTTTTTGTTTTTTTAAAGTTGCGCACTCCTAATCTCAAATCCTGTATCCGCCTCTGTATTATGTCGTATTCAATATTTCCGTTTGTATCATGTTAATTAATGAAGGAATAATTTAGATGAAGGTTTGTTGGAGTTTCAGGGACTATCAAAGTGAAATCTAAATACTTTATTCACGTGATCAAGAATAATTAGAAATGAATGAAAATGCAGAAAGTTTGAAAATTGATTGGAAAATACACTTTTAAAGCCTGCATGAACATTATAGTTAGCTCTAGATCAGCAAAGCTTATGCCGTGGTGCGGTGTACGTTGCCGTCTGTTCGTAATTTATTTTGTAGCAACTACTCCTCTGAAAATACTATTTCCCATGATGTCTAGATGAACCTAGCAAAAATGCACATTGATGTGAAATCCAAGATGGCCACCAAAGCTAAAAAATATTTTTAAAGTTTGTAGCGACTACTTCTTGAAAATTATAAGTTACATTAATATGGGACTTTTTTAAAATGATCAGCATGATATGATGTTGACGCCGACGCCGACGCCGTGGTGAGTAGGATAGCTCTCACTTTTCTTCGAATAGTCGAGCTAAAAATGAAGGGACAAAGGACAAATCTCCATCACAAGTTTAAAATCATTTACATTTTCTGATATATACTGAAAGAAAAAAGAAACGCATAATAGGTATTTCCGCTGTATATTGTATGTTTATATATACTCGGTAAAAAAATGTTTTGGACCAGGGCAGTGTTCGAACCCGTACAATGATCGCTGAACAATGACATTCGACCATAACCCTTATTATCTCAGTTGATAATTGACAATAGATCAACAATCAACAATAATTATCGTTTACAATGAAAGTTTGCAAAAAAATAATAATCTTTTTATTGGTTACTCGAATGTCGGTAACTGTTATACAATTATGGACTTTTCAGCTGTTATACATGATGTGATATGCACCAAAAAAATCATTATTGACCGAGGCGATAGCCGAGGTCAATAATGATTTTTTGGTACATATCAACATCATGTATAACAGCTGAAAAGTCCATAACTGTTTTATTATATAACCCTCAATTTACAATTATATAAAACAGGTCAATATCAAAAAAACAATTATATAAAACAGGTCAATATCAAAAAAACAGGTCAATATCAAAAAAACAGGTCAATATCGCTAGATATTTTTTCTAAAAAATTACTTTTTAGCCAATGAAAACGCGTCTATTTATAGGTTATATAATAATACTTTTTATGGACTTTGTAACATTTTTTTACAAACCCATTGTGTGTTCGCGATATTTTTTTTAAAATCAAATCTTGTTTGGAATTTATTGTTTCTGGTACCAAATTAACAGGGTAGGGTAGACTTTGGTTACTAAAAACAGATACTTAAATTCTGTCCACTAGTTTTATTTTTATATGACTTTATATACCCTGGTCCAAAACTTTTTTTTACCGAGTATACTACTGCTAATCGAATGGTATAGGGAGACATTAGGTCTGTCCTTTCAGAAAGAAGGTTTAAACAGCACCGAACACACCAATAGTTACTACCTTTAAGGTTTCATTACCGACAGAATGCGCATTTGGCTCATGTAGGTGAGAAGGTGTAGGCTTAACATTTAACACAATACTGAAATGGCTTGACTTTTTCAAGCAAAACTTCAACATTTATGAATTTCATGCAACAAAGGATTCTTTGATTAAAATGTCTGCTACATGAGAGAGTTGTCCTTTCTGTAATTAACTGTAGCCCTTTTTGTACAAAACACGTTCAGATATATCTGGAATATTACGTGGAATTAGGTGTATATACTAGTGTAGTATGGGCAATATTTTTATTATGCGTTTCTTTTTCTTTCAGAATATAATAAAATAACTATTTAATGTCTTAGAAGTTAATGGTTAGAAACTATTTATCCAAGGAGGTGACTACTGACCCTTGAAAGGTACTGCTGTACTTGGCTAACCTTGGACTTCAAAGGAATTGCATAGTTGTATAATAATAATAAAAAATGTTTAGCCATGGCAGACGTTCTTTATTTTGCAGGAGGTTGAATTGCACATTTAGGACCAGCAAGAGATCATAATAATCGAAGGTTAATGTCAAGTTTCAAGAAATTCTGTAATTTTAGAAATAAAAAGAAAGTATGAAAGAAAGGAAGAAACTTCATATACCAAATAATCTCCTGCTTTTTTGCGAGTTGATACACTATTACGAATAGTCAAAGTGTTTTTTGTACTTTCTGTCACAAAACTTACTCCATGGTAATAAAAATCAAATAGTCGAGTTCATATTCATAAAGTATTCCATAATTTAGTCGTGTCATCCATGATTGGTTCTAGAATAACATTTTCATTTTCATTCTGCGCATTGACGTCTCTAACTTCTAACTTCTAACACTTTGCAATGACGTCATGCATCTCTCATTGTTGCTATCGGCGCGAGGTTTTTATCAGCTCCCATTTCTAAGATCAGGTTTTCCAGAACCATGTTAAACGTGGATAACCTTATCCGGTATGCAAGAAGAGTATTTCCCCCATCAAATGCACATATGAAATATAAATAACAATTAACACATTTATTTAAACATTTTTTAAATTTAAGGCACTAATTGTCAAAGCTAAGAAACGTCAAGAAAAGTGTGAACTATGTGAAATATTTTCTATTAATGATGATTTCCAAAAGAGTATGATAATGGACCTTTGGAAACGGCCGAGCACGACACATACGAAATATTGCAGTCTCGGTTTGATTGAGACTGTTCATGAGCGGTAGTGAAATATGCTAGCTACCGCTCACGTCCTCTACCCCCGGGTCAATATTCAAAAAAAATCAACAGTACAGAAGCATTTTTACAAGTTGATGTGTTTTGTTGTTGTGGCTGATTTAGCATTTACAGCTACTCTTATTTTTTTGATTGATGCAGTTTATACAATTACTGTTGTTGTTGATGCTGATGCAGGTATACAGCTACTGTTTTTGTTGTGATGGCTATCGCAGCTTAAACAGCTACTGATGGTTTGTGGGATGAGGCAGCTTACACATCTTCTGCTATTTTGTTGCTGCTGATGCAGCTTATACAGTATTGTTGATGTTGCTGTTGATACAGGTATACAGCTAATGTTGTTGTTGTTGTGGTTGATGCAGGTATACAGCTAATGTTGTTGTTATTGCTACTGACGCAGGGATACAGCTTCTGTTGTTGTTTTTGTTGATGATGCAGCTTATACATCTACGGATGTTTTCGTTTTGGCTGATGAATGTATACAGCTACTGTTGTTGTTGTTGTTGTGGCTGATGCAGCTTATACAGCTACTGTTTTTGTTGTGACTGATGCAGCTTATACAGCTACTGTCATTGTTGATGTGGCTGTTGCAGGTATACAGATACTGTTGTTGTTGTTGTGGTTGATGCAGGTATACAGATACTGTTGTTGTTGATGCTGATGAAGGTATACAGCTACTGTTGTTGTTTTTGTTGATGATGTAGCTTATACAGCTACTGATGTTTTCGTTTTGGCTGATGCATGTATACAGCTATTGCTGTTGTTGTTGTTGTTGTTGTTGTTGTGGCTGATGCAGCTTATACAGCTACTGTTGTTGTTGTTGTGGCTGATGCAGCTTATACAGCTACTGTCGTTGTTTTTGTTGTTGTTGTGGTTGATGCGGGTATACAGCTACTGTTGTCGTTGAGGCTGATGCAGGTATACAGCTACTGTTGTTGTTGTGGTTTATACAGCTAGATACTAGCTGTTGTTGTTCAGTTTATACAACTACTGTTGTTTTTGTGGTTAATGCAGTTTATACAGCTACTGTTGTCGTTGCTGCTGATGCAGGTATACAGCTACTGTTGTTGTTGTGGTCGATGCAGTTGATACAGCTATATACTAGCTGTTATTGTTGTTGTTGTTGTTGTTGTGACCGATGCAGCTTATACAGCTACAGACTAGTTGTTGTTGTTGTTTTGGCTGATGCAGGTATACAGCTACTGGTGTTGTTGTTGATATTGTTGTGGCTGATGGAGATTATACAGCTACTATTTTGTATTTTATTTGGTGGAGCTTATACAGTTACTGTTGTTGTTGCTGATGATGCAACTATATAACTACTGTTTTGTTGTTGTTGGTAACGCAGCTCATACAGCTATCATATGTTGTTTTGGCTGATGCAGCTTATACAACTACTGTTGTTTTAGTGGTTAATGCAGCTTATACAGCTACTGTTGTTGTTGCTACTGATGCAGGTATACAGCTATTTTGAATATCTGTGGTTTTTAATTCATATGCTATTGTCTGAAATATATAACAATAGAGAATAGAAACAAACATTTTAAATAAAGTAAATCTCATACACTATGTAAACAAAGAAGATGATTTAATTATTTTAATAACATTATTTCTAATTGAAGCTGTCGACATGTATAACTTCATAGATCCATCCGCAACATCGAAGAGCAAACATTTTAAAGATGTTTAAAGTGTTTTTAATGATTAGAGCCTTAAAGAGCACTCTTTAGCCGCTAGTTAAGAGTTTCCGTCAATACTGTTAGCTAACTACATGTATAGAAGGATAAAGATATCGGACAGGGAAAGCAGCATTCAAGGACGACAGTCAACCACAAAACACAAAAACAAACACGCAAACAGACAAACGAAAAGGCAAAAGTAATAAAAAAATGCAAACGACATCACAAACACAAAAGGGTTGACAATAGGGTTACCGCCTTGGAACGGTCAGTGGCAAAGTAGACCACTGGGGGTTTAAACCGGTTCTAGGGTGCACCAAACCTCATACTTACCCTACTGTCATCCCATTAAAACAGGACAGTGTAAATAAAGAAATCCCAGCCATGATCTAATCTCTAACCAACAAGGCAGCATCAATAGGCAATATAAGTAAAACACAAATATGCTCGTGTAAATATAATACATAAAAACAATAGCCTAGAAAGCCACAATGAAGGTACTCAATGACTTGGCAGAAGCCAGAGCAGTAAGAGAATACACCATTAAGGGCACGAAAAGACAGATCATGGACAAACATGTCTTTCAGTGCTGGCCCTCATGTTTCATCAAGTTATGTCTGTGTGAGATGTCTATAAGAGCTTGGTTGCAACGTTTAAAGTAATACAATCGCCTTATGTTTAAACACATACCGTTAGAAACATTGCGTATTGTCACTTTGGCAAAAAATGATACAAAAGACGGAATTAAGAGTACTATTAAAATAAAAGTAACTTATAGCTAGAACGAATTCGACGGAGCGCCTTCGGAAATACCCAAGTTTTCTTCACACGTGTCAATTCCCGTTAACCCTGTATCCATTTTACATGTACTTGTTTTGATCGTTCTTTGATACTCAGATCAGAAATAGTACTATTTATGCTTTTCTGTATACATGTATGACACTGTAAATGAATATAAAACGTGTATAGGGTATTTGAACTTTAGACCCCTATCCCAGAGTTCAATGGTGACCCTGGAGAAAATTATATTGATATTCCCATATTCATTACATTTTGTTGAGATTTTTTTTTAGATATTTGACCGAATTTACATCTCTCTCCTACCCCCACCCTCACCCAGCACCAATCGTCCACCTCGGCACACCTCTAAGATGGAAACACTAAAATCGTTTGATAATCTCTGTATTTTCAGAGGAGTATACTTGTATATTTGCCGAGTTTAAAAAAAAATAGAAAAATTAGACTGCAATTGAATTTTATGCATATTGGACATTATGACGCCCTTACAACCGTCCCCGCCCCTCCCTCCCTCCCCACCTCACCTCCACAACTCCACAAGCATAACACACAAACACAAACACACACACACACACATACACACACACACACACACACACACACACACACAGAGGAGAACACATATATTTTATACACTGTCATCCCTTCCTCAAAATGTTCGTTTGAGAAATAATTAAAAATAATTGACCCCCGTTACCCTCCCTTCACCACCAACCCCTCCAAACCCACCCCAGGGAAGACGTCCGACTTTTAAAAAATAAATAAAGTGTGTGAAAATGTATGGTAAAATGACACTGTAATTGAATTATTAGTCTAGTCAATGCCCCTTCACCAAGGCCCCACCGATGACTTAGGAGGAAACAAATGTATACAGTGTAATCCCATCATCATAACGTTTCATTTGAGACATAATTACAAAAAAATTCGTTGTTTATCTTTCATAGTCGATTACATATACCAAATTATGTGCGAAAATATGGAAACATGACAGTGTAATTGAACTTTTAGTGAATTTGACCTTTTGATCCCACTGAGGGCTCCTGGGTGCAGAGCCAAAAATGATGTTGCTCTTGCACGTCGTCATCATATGTTTAAGTCATACCCTAAGATTGTTTAAATTCCGTTCAGCGGTGTAGAAGGAGATGTGGTAACGGACGGACGGCAGACATACGGACGGACAGACCGACAAAAGGAGGCAATTTTAATATACCCTGCTTTTTCTCAAAAACGTGTGTATAATAAATAGTGTTATATATCTGGAATCTTAAAACAGTTCTTCAGTAATAAAGGAACCGTAGATGTAAACTTTGCATACTTGTCAATTACTTAGGTAAGTAGGTAATGGAAACAATAATATAGAGTTTACATAAAATGTCCTCAAACTGACTCACTCTCTTTCTTAGCGCGAGCGATTCGACACCACGTATAAACAAATCTGTTTGGTAATATATGCGACCAGTTAAATTGGAAAAGAAATAGATATATAAAGCAGAACGATTGTGCAGATTGGGACAAAACCGAAATGTTGGTGTAAAACGCTAGGTAACTTCACCAAACATTCCTTAAACGTATATAGGACCTTGTTGTTAGATAAATAAGATATACCATACTCTGATATTGAAATTTAGAACAGTGTGCACAACCCAGGTGACCAAATGATAGGGTTCAACACGAATTAGCCAAGAAATCCGCCCTCGATTCAGGTAACATTTTGTCTGATTTTGTCACCAATAGTTAACCGATTTTTATATGAACTTAGTTCATCTAATGCAGAAAACAAAATGCTACTCCAGGTTGAGACCCGTTTTTGAAAGACTCCTGAACCAAAAAAGTTATTGAAGGAATAAGAATGTTTTATTTGGTTGAAAGCCGTGACAGGGTAGACACTATTTCAATAAACTCATGAATTTTAACCCATTTACACAGGAATCTAGTTCTTATTTTTACACTCATTTCTATAGTTTGGTTTCAAGGGATTGTATTTCGTATAATGTTACTGGGCATATGTCAATTTGAGCGGTTTATAAAGCAAATCGCTGAGCACGATACTTGTATTTAGTTATCGGTGGTACATTTTCAATTTCTTTTGTTTTCTTACTTAATTTCGATTTGGTGGTTCCACCACTCCGGCCGATAAAAGGCTCTGGGTATTGTTTAACCACTCATATGATATGTTGTCTGCTTTTTAATTTAGTCTTTTGGCTGTTACTTGTGATACGTAGGCTTCATAACAGCTCCTTTTTGTTTATTTCGCTCTTCGGGGCATACAATTTTATTAGATCCTGGGACCATACGCCGCTGGATATAGGGGATGAAATAACGATACAAATATTGCTATATCCACCGCCATATGCTTGCCATCTTCGGGATGGTTAAAATTCTGTACTGTTGATTTTTATGAATATTGAGTTCTGCTCAACCCTGGGCTAGAGGGCGTGAGCGGTAGCTAGCACATTTCACTACCGCTCATGAACAGTCTCAATCAAACCGAGACTGCAATATTTCGTATGTGTCGTGCTCGGCCGTTTCCAAAGGTCCATTGTCATACTCTTTTGGAAATCATCATTAGTGGTAAATATTTCACATAGTTCACAGTTTTCTTGACGTTTCTTAGCTTTGACAATTAGTGCCTTAAATTTAAAAAAATGTTTAAATAAATGTGTTAATTGTTATTTATATTTCATATGTGCGTTTAATGGAGGAAATACTCTTCTTGCATACCGTATAAGGTTATCCACGTTTTACATGGTGCTGGAAAAACTGATCTCAGAAATAGGAGCAGATAAAAGCCTCACGCCGATAGCAACAATGAGAGATGCATGACTTCACTGCATAAATACACATGCAAAGTGTTAGAAGTTAGAGACGTCAATGCGCAGAATGTAAATGTTATTCTCGAACAAGAACCAATCATGGGTATCCGGTTCAGATAGGGAAAATCCAATCCCTCGGTATAACTGTTTTAATCGGAACCTCGGCAGAATCTCGGGTTCCCATGAAACAATTATACCTCGTGTTGGAATTCCCGATCTCCACCGGATACCCAATAATGATTCTTATAATGTCTGTATGAACGTGAAAGATCGTGTCGTTAATAAAAATAGCTCGTTGCCGACTATTTATTGTCGTCTGCAACAAAACACATGTTGGAACATGAGTTACACTAGTACGGTATGCAAGTATTGGGTTTAAAATGCACTCCACGCCACCCAACGAACTCTCCGATCGGGGAAACATTGATAGATACATCAGTCATAGGCGCGCACCTGTTGTCTCGATTGACCGGCTTTCGCCTGTGCGAGCATTTATTTCTGAAGAGACAAATACTGCGTATTGTAGTATTGCTTGCCTTCGAATCGGTTTTAGTTTAAACGGTTAAACTGGATAAGAAGGCTATCAACCTTCAATATCTTTGCAAGTATTTGTTTATCTTTAAAACTGAATAACTGCACATGCTACTTACAGGCCATTATACAAAAGCTTCCAGTAAGTGGCATTCAAACTAAGAGGCGGGCATTTTTCAATCGCTGTGTCCTTAACATGTCGACCACGGTTGCGATTTAAAAAGAGGTAAGGAACATGATTACTAAGTAATTAATGTATGTCACAATACTGTGTCACATGACTGTGTAACGCCAATTACTGGCATTCACATTTACCAGTCATACTCATATTGTTTCCAA
Organism: Cyrtodaria siliqua; assembly: GCA_037043455.1. NCBI lineage: Eukaryota > Metazoa > Mollusca > Bivalvia > Adapedonta > Hiatellidae > Cyrtodaria > Cyrtodaria siliqua. The sequence continues at coordinate 10,717 of JAWPHD010010065.1, forward strand.
CAAATCACTGAATTGAACCTAGATAGAGCGTGAATGAATGAATGAATAAACAAATGAATGGATGGAGTTTAGATTTACTGGCTTTCGTCTGTGTGAGTATTTATTTCTGAATATAACATATTCCGTTTTGTAGGCTTGCTTGCCCTCGAACCGATTCCAGTTGAAACCGTTAACAATTTTATAAAGGCTATCAAACTTCACATTAAAATTAACACTTTTACAAGTATTTGTGTATATATAAAACTAATTATGTATATAGTTATTTGCCCATTACAGTAGTCACTGCATCAGTCGTACAACGCACATGTTACTTATATGCCATCATACAATAGCTTTCCAGTCAGTGGGATTCGAACTCGCAATGTGAGAGGATAGAATGCTTCAGTCGCTGTTTCGTTAACCTCTCGACCATGGGAGCGATTTAAATAAAAGATAAGGAACATAATTACATGATTACTAAGTAACTAATGTATGCCAAATTACTGTGTATCGCCAATTACTGGCATTCACATTCACTACTAATACTCTATTTGCTTCCAACAAATCACACAATTGAACCTAGATAGAAAACGAATGAATGAATAAACGAATGAATGGATGGTTAATGACGGTACGTCGATGACACATAAATAGGCCCTATTGTGCGGAGATTTTGAAAAATTAAAAGAGATATAGTAATCTTAGTATATAACACTGAACAAATGAGGATGATACGGTGAAAACTTTCAACTGTGCATATGAAGATCAATAAATGGACCATTTTAACTTGTAAATCATCAGTAATAATAAATAGTTTTATTATTTTCATAGTTAACACTTTTCTTGTTCCCTCTTAGCTTTCGTATATATTATCATGCTGACAGTGTTTTAACGACTAGCAGTCACAACTGAAGACAATAAGTGTCTTGAATTAAAAATGTTTAAATCAATTTGTTAATTGTTAATCATATTTCAGATATGCATTTGATGCAAGAAATACTCATTTCTGCCTGAACTTGAAAGACGGTGGCGTTAATAAAAAGAGCTTGTTGCCGACTGTTGTTGTCGTCTGCAACAAACACGTTTTGGAACATGAGTTTCACTAATAAGGTATGTAACTATTTGTTTTTTTAAATGCCACTCCCACGGCACCCAATAAACTCTCCGATCGGGACACATTGATAGGTATATAATTCACGCGCACATTTTGTCTCAATTTACCGTCTTTCGCCCGTGCGATTATTTACGTCTGAATAGACACATACAGCGTATGGTATTTTTGCTTGCCCTCGAATCGGTTCTAGTTGAAACGGTTGAACTTTATATGGCTATCAATCTTCACATTGACAGTAACATTTTTGCAAATATTTCTTTATACTTAAAACTAAATAATTATGTTTAATTGTATCAATACACACGCATCGCTCAGTTCGATTACTTTGTCTAATGCAACACAATACAATCTGACAAGCACAATAACTGAAACATGAGTTAAATATATGTCCTAGAATCAGCGATGCGGAATCTAAAGGCAGGATCGGGGAATAGCGTTGTACCGGATTTGCCGCCGGAAATAGCCAATCGAAGAGCGGAACTTTTGACCAAACGTAGAAACATGCCGATGGTGGAAAAACGCAAGTGCAAGCTCATTGATGTGCGTGACTTTCCGTTTGTTGAGTTGAAGCAAAGGCATTAACATTTACTTTGATACATGTGTTGAAAAAAAACAAAAAAACTGGTGAACTGCTTTTCAAGCTGTGTGGACAATCTATGTTGATTTAATTTAGATAAGTATTTTTGTAAACCAAAAAACGAGACCATCTATCATTTGGAAGTTAAATTGTGTTTCAATCTGTACTAACGATTCTGTTGATTATATATGTGTATGTAAATGGGTATGGATATGTATATGTATGTGTGTATGCATATGTATATGTATGTGTATGTGTATATGTATATGTATATGTATATGTATGTATGGGAAAACATGGCAGAACACATATAACATTTGTAAAACATGAGCAATACGATATGTGCTTTCTTGTTATCTTAATACTATATGTGAGCTGTTTATTTTATGCGTCTTTATTTGTCATACCATAAACTCTCTTCGTTTTCTTGCATACTTGTGTATTATTCCCGCTCCCCCCAGACCCATCCCCATCAATTAATCTGCCTAGAACCGATATACTTAGTTCTACATAGGCAAAGCATGTTGAATCGTGTAAGTTTGATGCATTCCAAATAGTTTATATATCACTATTTGTTAGTAAACAATACCACGTGGCGATAGTAAAAATACTCGACTTAAATTCTGTGTACGATATACAACCAATCAGAAGACGTAATAATGTATTGAGGAGACTTTGTGAAATCGAGGTAACCAATCACAAAACTTAAATTTAATTTATTCAGGAGGCTCGGTGAAACGTCGTTGTTATAACTCGGTCATGTGTGTACGTATTGAGTACGTTTTGGTTGTCTTTAGTATTTTATAGATTTAGTATCTGTGCATTAACATGACAATCTTTGTAAATTGAAAGAAGAGGACGTTTCGGCAAGCGAAACCTGACTAACATTCATTGTCAATTTGCTACATGTATTGGTAAATACCCGATTAGCATTTGTTGTTATTAATAAATATTTTGATTGTATGTGCGTGTCTGTTAACGGCATCACGTGTTATTCGTGGTAGTTATCTGGGCGTGGAGCACTGGCTGTTTTCGTTTTATAGTAGGCAAAGTGGTTATTAATAAATATTTTGATTATATGTGTGTACCTATTTAGCGGCATCACATGATATGTGAGATAAGGCGTTTTATTTAGGGTATCTGGGTGTGGCGAACTGTTTTTGTTTCAAAATATGCTAAGATTAAGAAGGGTGTTTTTATTGAATATATCCTCTCTCTCTCTCTCTCTCTCTCTCTCTCTCTCTCTCTCTCTTTTAAAGTACGTAATTTCGTTATATAGTCGACGCACTCTTTTGAGCATGACACCACAATATACAGTTTTGGTACTGCGCGATTAGAGAAAAAGATAAAGAAATAAGCTCGAATAATAGCATAATATAATTTCTGATTTTAATTTAGTTATTGTTGTTAGCCCAATACAAGGAAACGTCATGCTCTGAAGATCGCGTAGGAGTAATAGGTTGTATTAATAGGTTGTAATCTGTCTTGCATTTGGTCTGTATTTAAATGTGTATTATATCAACCGAAATGGATCCGTTACAATGTTTTTGTCTATAGACACATACGTTAAGTATGAGACTGCGGAAGGATACATTTCAGAAAATGTCGGAGATTATAGTGTATATTGGTATATTTTGGGGATTCGTTTTACATTATCTTAGTTTAAATTGTAAACCATGTATTAACGCTTTATACTTGCTCGCAAACAACTTATTGATTATTATTTTAAATGAGTAATGTCAAATTTGGAAGTTTAAATTGTAGGGGCTTGCATTCCGATAAAATAAAAAGGACAGACATTTTTTCAAGATGTAGAGATGAGTATAATGTTACATTTTTGATTGATACGCATTCTACAAAAGAAATAGAAAATCAATGGAGGAGTGAACGGGGTTTTGAGGCTAAATTTTGTTCTTTCTCGAGTGCTAGTAGAGGCACTTCAATTTTGTTTAAAAATAATTTTAGCTATACAATCCATAATACTATTATAGATCCAAACGGTAACTATATATTTCTAGATATAACTATTCAAGATCAGAGAATGACAATATCTGTAGTATATGGTCCTAGCGAGGACAAACCGAAGTTTTTTCAAGATTTCTTTAATTTAATTGAAAGTTTCGGTAACTCATCTATAGTCATTGGTGGTGATTGGAACGTACCCTTAAATTATGAGATTGACACATATAATTATAAACACAAAAACAATACAAAGTCAAACGAAATGATCGTAAACAATATGGAAACTTTAGACTTACATGATGTTTGGAGAATAGAAAATGAAAATGAAAATAGATATACATGGAGGGGTCCTTACAATAAAATGGCACGCTTAGATTATTTCATTATTGCATCTGATCTGCAAATGTTTGTTGAGAATACTAATATTGGCATACGTTATAAATCGGAACATTCTCCTATATCAGTATTTTTTTCTTTTATCGATCAGCCAAGGGGCCGTGGTTTATGGAAATTCAATAACAGTTTACTGACAGATCCCGAGTATATAAATATTGTAAAAATGACAATCAGTGAAACGGTAGATCAATATAAAGTTCAAAATGAGGCAAATGTGCAGGAAACTAAATTTAATATTAGCGACCAGTTATTTTGGGAAACGTTAAAGTTGATGATAAGGGGTAAAACTATTTCATATGCGTCCTATATAAAGAAAAAAGACACAAAACAACAGGATATTGAAAATACATTAAAGGCATTATACGCAAAACTAGAAAATGGGGATCTTTCAGTCGAAAACAAAATAGAACAATTAACAGTAGAATTAAAAACAATAAGAGATGAAAAAATTAAAGGGATTATTTTAAGGGCAAAAGCAAACTGGAAAGTAGAAGGAGAAAAGTCAACTAAATATTTTTGTAATTTAGAAAAAAGACAATATACAGAAAAACTTATACCGAAAATTGTTAAAGATGATGGGTCAGAAACGAGCAACATAAAGGACATTTTAATGGAACAAAATTTATACTATAAAAATCTTTACAGTTCCAGATTACAGACTGCAAATCAGAGAGTAGAATCTGACTTTTTTTAATATAAATAATCCATTCTTAAATCAATTAACAAATGAGGAAAGTGATACATTAGAAGGGGTCTTAAATAAACAGGAATGTTTGAATGTGTTAAAGATTTGAAAAATAATAAATCTCCGGGATCTGATGGTTTTTCTGTCGAGTTTTATAAATTCTTCTGGATTGATATTGCGGATTTCCTCGTTAATGCATTAAATGATAGTAATTATTCTAAATCACTTTCAGTTACACAAAGACAAAGAGTTATAACATGTTTGCCTAAAGACGTTGACCAATTTCACTATTAAATGTAGATACAAAAATTGCTTCTGCCACAATTGCACGTCGATTTAAAATAATTCTTCCTAAATTAATATCGGAAAGTCAGTTAGGATTTATGAAAGATAGGCACATAGGAGAATGTACTAGACTTATTTTAGATGTAATAGAAAAATGTGAGGAAGAGAAGAGAATATACCAGGAATCCTAGTTCTTTTAGATTTTGAAAAAGCATTTGACTCCCTTGAATGGTGTTTTATTGAGAAAGCGTTACGTTTCTTTAATTTTGGGGAATCAATAGTGCAGTGGTTTAACACTTTATACAATAATGTTTCAAGATGTGTTTTAAATAATGGTCATTGCTCCGAGTATTTTCCTATACACCGAGGCGTGAGACAAGGAGATCCCTTATCTCCATATCTATTTATAATATGTGTAGATTTTTTAAGTGCAGCTTTAAAAAACCAGGATGACGTTATTGAAATAAAAATAAAGGACTCCGAATATTTGATAAATCAGTATGCAGATGATTCCTCTTTATTTTTAAGTGACGATGAGAGATCTTTAAATTCAGCTCTTGAAATAATAGATAAATTGCAACTATGTTCAGGGTTAAAAGCTAATTTTGAAAAATCACGTTGTATGGATTGGGTCAAAGAAGGGTAGTAGAGAAGTAGTACAGACTTATAAAGAAGTAATATGGAACCATGAGGGAAAGTTTAAAATATTAGGAATATATTACAATTTACAAAACGAAAATTATGTCATTCAAAATTTTTATAATAAAATAGAAAAAAAAATAAAAAAAATTAACGATTGGTCTTTCAGAAACCTCTCTATTATTGGTAAAACAACGGTAATTAAAACACTTGTTCTCCCGATAATTATCCAATGTTTAACTGTTCTGCCTAATCCTCCAGATCATATATATAATGAAATTCAAAATATGATGTTCAAATTTTTGTGGTGTGGAAAACCTGATAAAATTAAGAGAAACGTTGTTGTTAGCTCACATAAAGAAGGAGGACTAGCATTTCCACACATTAAATTGTTCAGTCAGTCTCTAAAATTTTCTTGGATTAAAAAGATTTTAGATCCAGATAAATTTGCTCCATGGAAAACCCTAATTTTAGATGATCTGGAGAAAATAGGTGGATATAGGTTATGGCATTTACATAAAGAAGGTCTTTTAATGGTAGCAGAACATATGAACAGTTTCTGGAAGAGTGTTTTGAGGTCCTGGGCACTTATTGATAAGAAAAGTACCTCAACGCCGGAAGAAATTTTATCTGAACCTCTATTTTATAATATAAATATTAAAATAAACAATGATATGGTGTTTTATAAAGAATTTTGTAAAAAAGGAATATTTTTTGTTAACGATATAGTAAACGAAAACTGTATGTTCTTACCGTTTGAAGACTTCTCGGGTAAATTCGATATACATGTTCCATTTTTGACATATTTAGGACTAGTAAATGCAATTCCAAGAAAGTGGAAAACAATAATAACAAATAAAAATAAACTCGAACAGCCGATACATAACAACATAAACAAACTAAAAAAAGCAAAACAGATAAATAAAATGTTTTATCCAGACTTTTTAAATCTTATAGTAGAATTGCCTACAAATTCACAACAAAAATGGACACAGATTTTAACAAGGTTCTGAGTAGAGATAGCTGGAAAACTCTATACAATCAACCTTTCCGTATAGTTGATGACGCATATCTTCAAAGCCTTCAATATAAAATATTCCATAGAATTGTGTTTACAAATGCGAGACTATATAAATGCGGATTGTCAGAAACAGAACTATGTACATTGTGTAATAACACAAAAGAAACAATGATTCATTTGTTTTATGATTGCATGTGGTCAAAAAATGTCTTAATATATTTATTTTACCAATTAAGAGACAAGTGCGAAATCTCAGTCGAAATGAACCCCGAAAATATTCTTTTTAGCCCAGAATGCTCTTCAATTTCAGATATTATAATATATATATGTTTACTTATTTACAAAAAATATATTAACTCATGCAGATTGAAAAAATGTCTACCTAATGTCGCAATCTTTATCGAAGAACTAAAACGTTTTAGAAATCTTGAATTGTACTCAACATACATGTACCCCATATTGAAGTCAAATCATATCAAAGCAAGATGGAATATTGTTCAAAATATGTTGATCAATTAGGCTTTCATATTGTATATTTGTCTATTGCTTATACTTTTATAAAGTTGGCGAGTTGTAAAGTGTTAAACAAAGTATATATGTTCCCTTTAATTCTCCCCTTTTCTTATCTGTAAATTATATATGATAACTGATATACATTTGATGTCTGAATAAAATATTAAAAACAAAAGAAAAAAAAAGTATAGATTTTTTTATAAATCCGCTTCATTTCTCATTACATATTATATGACTATTGAATTAATACAAACGAGTTTCACGAACTATAAACTATAATTTCGACATTTCAATAATGCATCAAGCACAGACACCATTTTATCTTATAAAAAAATATTTTTTATCGATGAAATCGGTTATTCAGAGTGCAGCGTCACCGTGTTGATTAAGTAAGGTACGAAAGAAACGTGGCGGAATATAAATTGTAGATGTCTGTTTGTTTGACATGTGTCAGTCTAGTAGGACTACTATATTGAGTTAACGTATTGTAAGTTCGACTCTAAATAATTCGGAGATCATAGGTTCGAGCCTCACGAACGCTACTGTGTTACTTTGGTGTTTTTGCTTTTTATTTGTTTCTTCAAAAGTTATGCTACCAAAGCCCATATCCTAGATCGGCACCTGACTGTGATATGAATCATTTATAGCTTCATTTCAGTTTCTGATTTTTATGGTAATTTTATTGAGGTATCAGTATATAGCATGATAACCCACAACATACAAGCCATGTACACCGTACTTAACATTTATTTTATACCCATTGACGGGTATTTGTTGATTTACATATACAGTTTATATTACTACCATATCATCCCTTAGTATCTTTATATATTTACATTATTTTTTTAATTACTACTTCATTTCTTCATCTTTCGACGTGCCGTAAAACACCATTTATTCATTAACATTTCTTAAAACTACAGGCCAAAATGGCTCTGAAACGATTACCTGAGGACCTTTGCAAAGATGAAAAAAATGTCTCCCCACATTTTATGGTAATGTCGGCCATCTTGGTAAGTTTCGTAGAAATTGACCAACCTGTTTCTGAGATGGTATTTTGTTAAAGATGTTCCTATATTATTTTCGTTGTTAAAGATGTTCCTATACTATAACTATATGTAAAACAGTGACCCGCAGTCAACAACAATATCGTAAATTAATTTACATCACTATTTATACTGTTACTAGTGCCCTCTGTAATACGTTATTATGATTTGGTCGTATTTTTATGCCTTATTCAATATTCCAACTGATATACAAAAATAAATTAAATTACACTCGACTACTGCAGCAGAGAAACATCAACACAGATCACGAGAATACCTCGAGAGAGACGGGACTGCATGGTGCTTGGCGTCATGTCATCTCAAAAACAGCAAATTACTGCATGGTGCTTAGCGTCATGCCATCCCATAAACAGCAAATTACTGCATGGAGCTTAGCGTCATGTCATCTCATAACAGCAAATTACTGCATGGTGCTTAGCGTCATGCCATCCCATAAACAGCAAATTACTGCATGGTGCTTAGCGTCATGTCATCTCAAAAACAGCAAATTACGGCATGGTGCTTAGCGTCATGCCATCCCATAAACAGCAAATTACTGCACGGTGTTAGCGTCATATCATCTCAAAAAAAGCAAATTACTGCATGGTGCTTAGCGTCATGCCATCCCATAAACAGCAAATTGTTGCATGGTGCTTAGCGTCATATCATCTCAAAAAAAGCAAATTACAGCATGGTGCTTAGCGTCATGTCATCTCAAAAACATTACTGCATGGTGCTTAGCAACATGTCATCTTTAAAAAAAGCAAATTACTTCATGGTGCTTAGCGTCATGTTATCTCAGAAACAGCAAATTACTGCATGGTGTTAGCGTAATATCATCTCAAAAACAGCAAATTACTGCATGGTACTTAGCGTCATGTCGTCTCAAAAACAGCAAATTACTGCATGGTGCTTAGCGTCATGTCATCTCAAAAACATTACAAGACTTTCTCATTCCATTGGAAACTTTTGCAAATATGTGCATTTAATGAACAATAGCCTCTTCTGATGATGAACTGATGAATTCAAACCAAACAAAAGGTTTCATGAATAATTTACAAGTTTGTCTTTTTCGAAAAAAATAAAGTTTGTATCATGTTTAACGTCATTTTCAACAAATGTAGGGCTATATATGATGGTCGAAAAAAAATATGGTGGGGGTAAACCATCCATTTTTCCTGTATAAAACCAATACCGTACACCTCCCGCCATCCGTTAGAATCGATACTTCCTCACTTGCAAGTCGAGCTTCCAGTGTGATTCGAACCTTAACCGGTGAAAGACGAGAGTTAAATAATAAATAATAGATGTCTTGATTGTAATCTGTTATTGATTTATCAACGGTGATTCGACAAATATACTATACCTTTTATGGCATATTTGCACAACTAAATCTGCCCAAGCGTTTCTAACACCCGATATAAATGTGTTGTCGCCTGCGTTAGATACTTGATTGATATTCGACGGATGATGGGGGGTGTGCAATACTGGTGCTACCCAGGAAAAGTGGGGGTCTGCCTCCACCACAAAACTTTACATGTGTTAAAAATGACGTAAAACAACATACAAACAAACAAACTTGACAGATATAATATTGTTCAGATATATATTGTTATGCTTTTTGTGGAAAAATGGTGATCAAAACGGTCAGTACGATGGGAATGATATTTATGTACTTAGTGCTGTTGCATTCTGGTGTGATATGTGATGAATTTGAAAATAAATATTTCAAAACTACAAATCAGAATGCGTGTTCGGATACGAAGTCTAAGTTTTTAACATTGTACGACAAATCGTTAAGCGATTGCGCCGTAGAATGCGATGTCAGAAAAAAATGCCAAGCTTTTAACTACAAGAGAAAGCAGCAAATGTGTGAACTACACTCTGATGGGACATTCACTAAAACACTAGAACAGACAGGACCATGCGTCTACGTTCACAGAAACGATATATACACACAAACAGTATGTATACAATGTATTATTATCGGTGTCGTTAAAAACCTCCTCTTTGGGATAGTTATATGCTAATCGGAACTATAAATTACGGACCATAACAAAGAGCAATTGTGCATTGTTGTCGATAATTAATACAACTTGTAGGTAATATGCTAATATGCTTTCAATTTGAGTTAATCATCTCTATACTGTCTGCATTCGCAACATCTCGATCCCTTCTTTGAAGCATATCTGGAATGTTTCTTGAAGGTTACTATAATGGTTACGTCATACTGGCATAGCGCGCCTTACATTCATACAATCTTTATTGAACTTGTTATCAATAAATACTGAAAATAGGATCCCTTGGCAACAACAAACACAAACAATAGATAAAAGTAGCAGACTCGGTTATATTGAGAGGTAATGTAAAGTGCAACACCTCTCACGCCTCCTATCACCGGCTTAAGCGATGTTATACTGTAAATGTCAAGTTTATCAAAAAAGGTTATGACGACCCTATCATTTTGCAACTGTATGTTTAGTAGTTGGCCCATTTACAGTACCCCATTATGCTTTCCTCTTTGATTGTGCAATGACCGGACATATTGTGGACCCTTAATGGCGTCTACCTAAATCCTCAAAGGACGGTAGCGGTTGATGTTTTCTTCAATCTCGTCTCGTCGTATCACTTACGCTTTTTTCATTTGTTGCTATTTCTTCCGTCAAGTCACTGAGTACTTGCTTTGTGACTTCCTAGGCTTTAGTTTTTATATTCATATATCCATCTTCATTTTTGTATTATATTGCATATTAATGCTGCATTTTTTGTTAGCGAATATAACCTGGTGGGGGTATCTATCGCAGGCCATAACTGTCACAATGTGGATATTTACAAACCATTCAATGACAGGCCGTTTAATTCAACATTAAGTCATTTGATGACGTATATATTGATTCGATGCGACGTGTAAACTCTGTTCATTCGTTACAAAGTGAATTAATACGGTTCGAAGTGAAATGATACGGTGTAAAATGTCAAACCATACGACGCAAATAGAAATCATTCAGAGCAATGACAAACCATTTGACAAAATAACTAATGCAATACAATAAAATGCAAGCCGGTACGATGAAAACTTAAACGATTCATCGAAAAATGTGAAGTGATACACAACAAAGTAAATCAGTATGTAGCAATATGAACCAGTTTAACGCAAACATATTTAGTCTGGTGGTAAGTAAAAAAAAATCGGACGAAAACAAAATCGGTGCAATACAAACACAATCCGTTCGACAGCCACTGATTCCATTACGTGCAAAGTAAAATGGTACGATGGCGGCAGCATTGTCGATAATTGCCACATTACTTGCAGGGTTATTTCCCGGTGCATAGAATTACCGGAATAGATCTATTTACCGAAATATACCGGAATATTCCAAAATATACCGGAATAGACCATAGAATTTGTATTAACCCAAATATACTTTTTAATACATTATTTATTATCCTAATTAGCGTCAAATGTATAGTTATTTACTTAATATGGTAATGAATTATTTTTTTTTACATTAATAAGTGAAAAAAACTGAATGACCGAAATAGACTTTTTAATGCACTTATTAGCTAACTTAGCATAAATGTATAGTTATATAATTAATATATTAATGAATATTTGTTTTTGTGATCTTAATCAGAGAAAATTACCAGAATACACCACTCTTCTTCTGTTCATTTTACATAGCGTTGAAGTTATCTTAAATTTAAGTTTTTCATTTTTCACAAGAAAAACAATTTTTTCTGATGGCAGAAAACTATAAAATGAATTGTCGATAATCGAAGCCGCTTGGAAAAGTTCATACCAGATATCATCGTACAATGTACAATTTACTAAAAAAAAATGAGTTTCGTCTTCCACTTCACTTAAGTTGCAGTATTTGCAAATTATTTCGTCTAAAGGAGTTTTTGGACGGGTGTACCTTGCAGTTTCTACAGCTAAAGGTAAGTTACAGCATCTGAATGTGAATAACGTTTACCGTTGGCCCCTTGATAAGTTAATTTTAACATAGAATTCCGTTTTAAACATAGACGTATATGTTCTATAAGTTCTTAACTTGTTTCCATTAGTATTATTACCATTACTATTAAATTTCCGCTCCCATTTACAATGCTCCTTATCTATTAGCTTTTGTCTAACAATAATAATACACACATCTTTACAAGGCTTTTCACATAACATGCAATTCTGCATTTATTTTTTTATCAATATTCATAAAATAATGAACACAAATATGTCAACAGAAATATATGTAATTTTGCATTTATTTTTTATCAATATTTATAAAATAATGAAAACAAATATATCAACAGAAATAAATTTGTTATAAAATATTTATCGCCATTTATCATATCAATGTTTTATAATATATCAATTATAAAATGTCTATTTCGTTAATTCGTAATTCTATGGTCTATTCCGGTATATTTCGGTATATTCCTGTGTATATCGGTAAATAGGTCTATTCCGATAATTCTATGCACAGGGAAACAACCCTGCAAGTAATGTCGACAGTGCTCCCCCCATCGTACCGTTTCACTTTGCACGTAATGAAATCCGTTTCTGTCGAACGAATTGTGTTTGCATTGCACCGACTTTGTTTTCGTCAGATTGTTTTATTTACCACCAGACTAAATGTGCTTGCGTTAAACTGATTCATATTGCATCATACTGATTTACTTTGTTGTGTATCACTTCACGTTTTTCGATGAATCGTTTAAGTTTTCATTGTACCGACTTGTATTTTATTGTATTGCATTAGTTTTTTTGTCAAATGGTTTGTCATTGCACTGAATGATTTCTATTTGCGTCGTATAATTTGACCGTATCATTTCACTTCGAACCGTTTTAATTCACTTTGAAACAAATGAACAGAGTTTACACGGCGCATCGAATCAATATGTAAGTCATCAAAAGGTATCTTTATGTACACTGTCCCGTTTTGGATGACACTAGAGTAAGAGTGAGGTTTGGTTTACCCTAGAATCAGGTTTAAACCCCCAGCGAACATTTTTACCACTACATTTCCAAGGCGTTAGCCCTAATGTCAAGATAACGCTTTTATGTTTGTGATGTCATATCTTGCCTTTTGTTGTATGTTTCTGTTCGTGGTTTCGGTTGACTGCGGTCCCTGAATTTTACATTTTCTGTTCGACGTTTTCATCTACCTTTTAGATTCCGACCAAAAGGAATTTTCATTCAAAATCAAAGTTATCAGCAATTTCAATGTCATTTATCCGATTTCTCTATTTATAGCTTATGTACATAAAACAATGATAAAACCTTCGTCTGTATTGTAAATAACAAACATGCAACTCAGATCATACATCAGCACTAAAGGCCATATAGTTAATATAGCAACATTGCACTATTTTCTGTCCCAGTGCCTTCCGGCTAATAAAATGTCAAGATTTTGAACATACCCATCTGTCGAAATATAACGAGGCATGATCCCGAATAATGACGGGATTGGACGAGTTTGCACGATTGTACTTTCTGCTTTCCAATAATGTAGCTACATTCAATTAGTTAACTTTAAATAAAGTAACGTGGTAAAAAACAGAAGAATAGTGGTGTTCGCTTGCTTGTGGTCGCAGAGTCGGAGTGATTTGTGCAAATTAGCAAGTATGTTATATGTAGTAAACTATCAAGCATGTAGTAAACTATCACGCATGTAGTAAACTATCACGCATGTAGTAAACTATCAAGCATGTAGTAAACTACCACGCATGTAGTAAACTATCACGCATGTAGTAAACTACCACGCATGTAGTAAACTATCACGCATGTAGTAAACTACCACGCATGTAGTAAACTCACGCATATAGTAAACTACCACGCATGTAGTAAACTACCACGCATGTAGTAAACTCACGCATATAGTAAACTACCACGCATGTAGTAAACTATCACGCATGTAGTAAACTCACGCATATAGTAAACTACCACGCATGTAGTAAACTATCAAGCCTTGATAAATTAATTTAAAACTTCCAAAAAATACTGAACCTAACAGCTATCGCACCAGTAGACAATACCTTTAATATCTCTATCATAACAATCCATAAATCAAAACAAATTTCATTCTGAACGAGACAAATATCTTGTCAATAACGACTGTAAATTTAACAAAAATCATTCAAATCACCTGTCTCCAACGGTACCAGTCAGCATATAATAAGTTCATACATTAAAGGTATTGTCTACTGGTGCGTTAGCTGTTTGGTTCAGTATATATTAGTTTTATCAGTCAGTCGAAACTTGATGACGAAAAGCAAGGTGTGTAGTCACGATTACTGATGAGTGATACAGTGTTAAGACAATTTAATTGTTTAATATAGATAAAGCTCTTTGAAATAATTCACTATAGTGTTGATTGATGTGGGATCTTATTTGGATACGAATAATGTAAAAAATTCTTTCATTACGATACAAATTGTTTATATTTCATTTTTAATCTGATTTCTTTGTTATTTTGTTGCATGTACTTACAAACACAGTATATAAAAGTATAAAAATATGTAGATTATATACGCATATCTACATCTCCGGGTCTGTAAAAGAAAGGTTGGCTGGTAAATGTTCAATTTAAATTGCTGGTCACTGTCTTGAACATCTTGAAGACTTGTTTGGGTGTTATTCAGGAAGTATCTTGATTTTTTATACGACCACTTCTATTTGGTTTCTGTTTTAGATTTAATCTTTAAGCTATATGATAGGAAAAATTCTGAAATTATTGTTCTATAATATAAGGTTTTGTTGCACCACTTTTTACATGTTTTCATTTTATAAGTGCCAAATAACTTATTAACATATTTGATGTTTGTCTCTAAAATATGTTATATGTTATATCAGCAAATATTCATATCTTAGTTTATTGTGACAGCATAATTCTTCATTTAATAACACACTTCATTCGGTCAATAAAGAACAATTATTGAATGCTGAAAACAACTATAATGCAAATAAACTCTACGAAAATCTCATTATGTATGAGTTGTGGGCGATTATATTTTTTCAAGCGAGTTTTTGCAAGGTTTTCTCATCAAAGGATAAACACGATGTGACGTAACGCGCACCTTCGCTTGACAGAGACTATAGATTCGCGCAAAGAGCCGATTCAGTCAACCGAAATTAAACGAGATTTCCGGGGGAAGAGTTGTTTCAATATATTTTTTATGTATAATTGTATATTTTAAAAGGGCTTTATTGATTCATGATGTCAGTGAATTATTATTAATGGTAAGATGAAATACAGAAAAAAAGAGTATGATAATGGACCTTTGGAAACGGCCGAGCACGACACACACGAAATATTGCAGCCTCGGTTTGATTGTGACTGTTCATGAGTGGTAGTGAAATATGCTAACTACCGCTCACGCCCTCTAGCCCCGGGTTGAGCAGAACTCAATATTCATAAAATCAACAGCACAAAATTTTAACCATCCCGAAGATGGCATGCATATGGCGGTGGACATGGAGTTATCCTTATTTAATTTATTCCCCATGTCCTACGGCGTATGGTCCCAGTATCTAATAAAATGAAATGCCCCGAAGAGCGAAATAAACATAATGGAATTTAGTTGGGAGCAGCGGTTATGAAGCCTGCGTATAAAAAGCAGACAACATAAACATGTTTAGACACCAATGCATTGTTATTCTGTTGGAATACAGTATATATAGACATCTTGTTATCGTTATATCTTCTGTATTTAAGATCGGATTTGATCAAAACTTTCCTAGATTGTAGAGTTTAGGGTGTTGTTGTGCAAGAATGTTAACTCGTGTCTCTACATTATGATGTCTTGACGTCAATGACATCACAAGACGCCACACTATTTTTAAAACCTTTTTTTTCACTGATCGCATTTGTTAAGTTGTTTTAATATGAAATCAATCAGTATGACGTCATCCAAAATGGCCACATCGCAGACCTTTGTGACGTGATCCAGTTTGGAAAGCCCGTGTTTGATCAGGTTCTGATCAAAATCTATTCATTCATAACAAGTGTCAAGCTCCAGATTATCTGAGTTTTTATTCATAACATATGTCAAGCTCAGATTATCTGAGTTTTCATTCATAATGACAAATGTCTTAACCGAGTTTTTATTTGCATGCATATTTAAAAAAAATGCTTTTATGTCTATTTTCAAAAATATATTATGGAGTCTTAAGCCTATTAATGTTCTCAGTAATGTTTTGTGAATTCGGACATTGTACTTACAAAGATTTAAAGTTTTGTTTGTAAACATGTATTTCGAAATCGACTAAATCATGAAACTGCACATGGCTGCGGCATTTTAACCTACTTCGTCCAGCTAGGTCTGTTCTGTTTCTTGTTGCTGTTGGGTATTTTTATCACAATTATGGCCATTTTTACCCGTGTATTTACTTATAGTCAATTTCAATTGTTTCTCCACCTATACATTTGTATTTTTATGTTTAATATATATGACAGTAGAGTTTCTTTTCAATGTGTGGGACAGACATAAGGAAGTTAAATCAATGGGTAGTGCCTCTTGTTAAGTTATTTGTCCCTAAAGCAGAAGGCGCGTTCTAGGTTACGCCACTGAACTTGGACAAGTTCATAACCATTTGCATCAAACAAGACACATCAGAGTCATGAACTTTGATTTTTTAAAACTTTGTTTTTTCCAGTAGGCCTTAGACTATTTCAAGCCAGTAGAGTGATACACGCCCTCTTGTGCATCTTGTTCCCGGAAGACTGCTTCATACACGCCACTATGTAAATGACATACTTTTAGACATGGAGGTCATCTTGAGTGACATTTTGACCATAAAACACAAATTTGTCTATCCATCAACAATTTCATAAAATAATATTTTAGTCTAGATTTGAAACAATTTAATGACAATTTATCACAATATATTTGGAATGGATCGACCCTTTAAGATATGTGTAGGTCTCCCAAGATCGCCAAGTTGGCTCTAACTATGTAAAATTTATACTATGTAAAATTTATGGAAATTTTAAATGTCCAGCAATCGTGCAAATATTCAAACAGTCTTTCCTAACAAACCTTGCATTCTCAGTATTATCAGTACTTTGATTTTTCTGACAGATTTTACACTTAGTGATATGCTTTGCATGAAAAATGCACCAGATTATTTCACTGCTGCATACAGGTATGTTTGTATGATACATGTATATCTTCAAGACTGGACAATTTTAAAATAATCTAAAATACAGGAGATGAGAAAATTGAATTTAAACAGAAAATGAATCTTTACTAGCGATGATTATATAAACCCCAATGCATTGTATATCAGAACTGTACTTTAATGGTTGCATTTTTAAAGTCTCTGGTCAAGATCACGTAATTTTCGTTTCCATTTGAATTAATTCCTTAATCGTTTCAGATAATGTGATGGAACTACTTGTGTCTTTCTATTATTATTAGACGGTGAGTTGCACAACAAATCAAGTTAAATTCATGCAGTTGTATGTCTGGTTAATAACTCCCTAGCTTCTTAACTGCTTGTTTCATCATGTAGCTGAGTATTACTTTGTTTACTTCATCTTTCCTTTCGGAACGTCCTTGGCCGAGTGGTTAGAGTCTCTGACTTGCTCTTGCTCTCTTGCTCCTCACCGCTGTGGGTTCGATAATACAATTTTGCAAAGTTTTTTCGAATTTATGGTTATGGTATTTGAACTATTTATGTAACGAACTATTTGTGTAACTAAAAAGCTATTCTAGCCCTGCTCGACTACAAGCTCTGCTCTAGAAAATCAATAAGTTCAGCAACGCAGACCCCATAAGAAAAGGTTCGGGGAACATCCATAGTGACGTCTAAATTCTCTATCGCATCAGGTTATAAACAAAATAATTGTCACTTGTGTATTTAAAATGGAATACCGCTTAAGTCGGTGCTAGGGACGTTAGGAGTTGCAACTTATACTTATGACCCCTCATGAAAAGACTCAATAAAAGCGAGTCTGCCACTTTTATTTCTTGTTTGTGTTCGTTGTTTCCAATGGATCCCTTTTTCAGGTGTCATTTTCAGTATTTATTAGGTTGAGATAGGTGGCATTATGATTAATTTAACATGTTTTACAGCTTACAGATGTATGCGGCAATGAATGTTCAAATGTAGAAGTATGCGACAGAAACAGTAAAAAGTGTACAGTTAAAGGTAAATAAAACATTTCACAACATGAATTTCATTAGCTTCGAAGTTTCTTTTTAATTAAATGTGTTTTATAATACACCATGACATTAGATGAATTACTCGTATAAGTGTATTTGGTATATGTGCTGTATGTTAATTTTCTGATTAAGATTGTGCTGATAAGCTATTGTTATAAAGTATGCAAATACACTTGAACATAGCTAGAGCGTTATGTTGCACCGGGCCCCTGAGGCTCGAGGAGTTGCAGAAGGTTTAAAACCATGATTAACGTAAAGAACTTAATGAAATACTCAATCATGATGGCAGTTTTAATGGCTATACATTGTTCGACCCCTGTGACACCATGCCCCAGGGCCGTTAGGGCAAACATTGAAAAATACGTTAACTAATTGTATGATACACATTTATTCAATTTGTAACTGTACCAAATTGTAAATGAAAACTTGTTAGCACATAGGAATAAGAGCAGTGTATGTGTTTTTAATATGTGTTCAAGCCACTCAGGCCCCTGGGGTGAAGTGAACTTTCTAAAATGAGAAAAATCGTCCTATAAAAAACCACAGCACCCAAGCGCAACGGAATATTAGGTCCGCACTGTAACACAAAGGGCAAATTATATATAGAACGAAAGGACAATACACACCACAAAGATTGATGAAGACAGGGTTAATGACTTGGAACGGTCAGTGGTTACTGACTTGAAACAGTCATTAGGCAATATGGCTCACTGGTAAATGTAATCGATTTTATGTGTACACAACCTCGTTATCATCCTGACTACAGTGTCCAAATTGACAAAGATAGTGAAAATTAATTTACATCCTATCAAAAGGAAATCTCTAACAATGAAGTTCACATCCAGAGAAAATAGCAAACGATATATAATAGATTATAATATTGTTATACAGTATGCACACACAATTTTAATTCCAGATTGGCATATACATATTCCGAAGAGAGGAGATGCTTAATGCATTGTGGCGACTGTAAAAAGTCTCCATTACTACGAATCAGTAGTGTTATTTTTACCAGTCCTTTGGGATCAACGAGCCCAATATATGTGTCTGCGAAGTAGAATACCGCTTAAGCCGGTGCTAGGGGGCATGATAGGTGTTGCTTCTTACAATGCCTCTCATGGACAGACTCAATAAAACCGTATATATCGTTTTTATGCGCGTGGACAAAGTTCTATAATAGTATTTTAATTTGTTCAGACCAGCCAGCCTATTTACAACCGATTACAGACAATGTCACACTGTCACACTGCCTGTAAAGGATTTATTTTGTCTATACCTATGTTTTTTAATGCGGACATAATAATGATTATATATATATATATATGTCTTGCTCAAATAATCAATTAAAAAGCAAACACTAACTATGAATGTTTGAAACAAAATAATCAATTAATAATAAATACTGTATATAAAACAATTTTTTCTTTGCATGAATGTTTTCTGAAAAACCGCTGTATTTTTCCTTTGTTTATTTTTGAAAAACCACAATAACAATGTTACATCAGGAATACATTCTTCATGATATAGTGGTTGTGTATATATATATGTTGTAAGTTATATTAAATGATCGTCAGTATATACCTAAAGAGAGATAAAAAATATCGGACAGGGAAAGCAGCATTCAAGGACGACAGTCAACCACAAAACACAAAAACAAACACGCAAACAGACAAACGAGAAGGCAAAAGTAATAAAAAAATGCAAACGACATCACAAACACAAAAGGGTTGACAATAGGGCTACCGCCTTGGAACGGTCAGTGGCAACAAAGGCCACTGGGGGTTTAAACCGGTTCTAGGGTGCATCGAACCTCACTCTTACCCTACTGTCATCCCATTAAAACAGGACAGTGTAAATAAAGAAATCCCCGCCATGATCTAATCTCTAACCAACAAGGCAGCATCAATAGGCAATATAAGTAAAACACAAATATGCTCGTGTAAATATAATACAAAAACCAATAGCCTAGAAATCCACAATGAAGGTACTCAATGACTTGGCAGAAGCCAGAGCAACAAGAGAATAAACCATTAAGGGCACGACAGGAAAGATCATAGACAAACATCAAACGCCACCGTCCCAATGGGCTTTAGGTAGGCGTCATCATAGGGTCCACAGCCTGTCCGGTCATCGTACAATTGAAGAGGAAAGCATAGTGGCGAACTGTAAAAGGGTCCACCACCAAGCATGCAGTACGTTGCAAAATGATAGGGTCATAACCTCTTTTGATAAAACTGTTAACAAGTTTAACAAAGATAGTACAAAAGTGATCATGACCAAGCATCTTACGAAGTTTATAAATCACATCACCATAGAAGTCAGGTTGTGATAGTCCTTGTCGCAGAAGAGTCCTTAAATTACTTTTATATTTAGAAAGAAGATCAGAGTTACGATAATACAATTTTGCAAAGGTTTTACGAAGTTTATGGTAACGGTAACCCTGATTGAGTAGCTGTTTAGTTATACAAAGATTACGAATATTAAAGTCCTCAACTCGGGTACAAGCTCTTGAAAAACGAATAAGTTGAGACACATATACCCCATAAGAAGTTGATCGGGGAACATCCCCATCCAAGTGGGGGTAATTAACAATGTCAAAATTAAAATCATCTCTCTTATCATAGGTTTTGCTAATTATTTCACCATTTTCAATCGAGAGATTTAAATCAAGAAAAGAAGCGTTATTATCAGATATATTAGCTTTATTAAGCTGAAGTTCTTTGGGATAAATATTATCAAGCATAGTTGGACAGAAAGGGTTGTCAATGTTCAGTATGTCATCCAGATACCGAGAGGTGTCATTAAAAGCTTCAATATCATCTGCCTGGGTATCTGGTGAAAGACTCAGCATGAAATCCCTTTGATAGCAAAATAAAAACAAATCTGCGACAAGTGGTGCAGAGTTCGTACCCATAGGGATACCAACAATTGACCGTGTTAAGTGTCATTTTAAATATCTTAAAAACAGAGCTAGGTAATAGCACATTTTAACATATATACATAAAGCAAAACCCTGTCTTCATCACCCTTTCTATCTTTTTCATTGCATAATTAATTAAATATTGCTCCTTGTTTGTAGTATAGTGCGGACATACGATGCTATTGCTTTTGGACGATGTGGTTTCTACAGGACCCTATATCTCATTTTTCAATTCCATACATAAATGACACTAACTCTAGATTCAAAAGGCTGACAAGGCTTGTATTTAAACTTTATAATTGGATATTTTATACAAAATTAACTGAAACATAATTTTGGTGTTGATACATCAAATATTTCTAAAGTATTCTATCGGCCAACGATTAAATGACCAGCATACATATTTTTGATAATTAACGGGCAATACCTATCGATAACATAGGCCGACAACTGCGGTATTTGAACTTCACTTGACCTGAAGTGTTTCAATATATAACTGATACTATAATTTAGTATTCATACAGTCTTTATTAAACTTGCTAAAAGTTATATAAAAAGAGGTTATAACCTATCATTTTGCAATGCACTGCATGATTAGTGGTTGACCCATTTACAGTTCGCCAATATGCTTTCCTCTTTGATTGTGGGATGACCGGACAGATTGTGGACCCTATGATGAAGTCTGCCTAAATCCTCAGAGGACGGTAGCGTTTGATGTTTGTCTTAAATATGTTATTGCCGTACACTTAACGGTTTATTGTATTGTTGCTCTGGCTTCTGTGACATTCTAGGTTTATGTTTATTATATTCATATATACATGAGCATGTATGTGTTATACTTATATTGCCTATTAATGCTGCCTTGTGTGTTAGAGTAAATAACCTAGCAGGGATACCTTCATTTGCATTGTACCGTTTTATTGGGATGACATAAGGGTAAGAGTGAGATTTGGTGCACCTTATAACCTGGTTTAAACCCCCAGCGGCATTTGTTGCCACTGCCCGTTCCAAGGCGATAAACCTTTTGTCAACCGTTTTATATTTGTGATGTCATATCTTCTCTTTTATTCATCTTTGTACTTATTGATTGTTTCTGTGCGTGGTCTTGGTTGAGTGTGGTCCTTGAATTCTACATTTCCTGTTTCACTTTTTTAAACTTCGTAAGATTCTTGGTTATGATCACTTTCATACTATCTTTGTTAAACTTGTTAAACAATTTATCAAAGAGGTCACGACCCTATCATTTTGCAACGTACTGCATGCTTGGTGGTGGACCCTTTTACAGTTCGCCACTATGCTTTCCTCTTTAATTGTACGATGACCGGACAGGCTGTGGACCCTATGATGACGCCTACCTAAAGCCCATTGGGACGGTGGCGTTTAATGTTTGTCTATGATCTTTATTGTCGTGCCCTTAATGGTGTATTCTCTTGTTGCTCTGGCTTCTGCCAAGTCATTGATTACCTTCATTGTGGCTTTCTTGTTTTTTTGTATTATATTTACACGAGCGTATTTGTGTTTTACTTATTTTGCATATTGATGCTGCCATGTTGGGTAGAGATTAGATCATGGCGGGGATTTCTTTATTTACACTGTCCTGTTTTAATGGGATGACAGTAGGGTAAGTGTGAGGTTTTGTGCACCCTAGAACCAGTTTAAACCCCCAGTGGCCTTTGTTGCCTCTGACCGTTCCAAAGCGGTAGCCCTATTGTCAACCCTTTTGTGTTTGTGATGTCGTTTGCATTTTTTATTACTTTTGCCTTCTCGTTTCATACGTGTGAAATAAATAATTTATGAAAGTGTCTCTTTAATAACTTAAAGTTCGACGAGTTACAATGAACCTGTTCATACAGGTTTCATCCGGTTCCTAGAGGGCGTTATATACTCGTGTGCACGTGCAAAGCGAGTATACGCTGACGTGTACTGAGCAGAAAAGCTTTTCTGTCATTCGAATCCGACAGGCAAACAGTAAAGTCGCTTCATCCAGAGGTTCTTAAAACTAGTTAGAATTCGGGCTGTTTTTAACATATGAAGTCAGCGGAGGAACCAAGAATGCAAACAGAGACATGAGAACAATCCAGGGCGCGTTTTCACGGTCCCGAATTGTTTCACTTCAAAACTCCCAGCGGGCGGCGGGCCGTTCACACAACAAGTGAACAACAAACGGACCAGTTCTTTCCGTCGGCAAAGAACAGCAACCGAACACGATACATGCTTCGGGTGTGGTAACAGAGGACACTGCAGTAGGGTTTGTCGAAGGCCCACCACTGCCTCAGGGCTACCGGAATTTAAAGAGAGTCAGACAATAGTGCAAGGAACAGATACAACAATAAATGATAAGTACTTTTTAATACTTTGAACGAAGAAAACAGTATAGATATGACATTATTAAACGATCATTCAGAACGTTTTGAAATTCTGGAAATAAATTTATTTCAAAATAACAGAAATGTTATAAATACAGTTAAAGGTAGTTTAGAGCAGCAAACCATAGAGGTTTGTGAAAGAATAGGAGCTACTCCGGACGCATTAAGAAATGGCTATAAAACCCCCTGTTTCGAGCCGGCAGTTTCTTTTTCTAATAATTATAAGCAGGAAGACTTATAGTCAAAATATTACTGGGTAAATAAATCATGGTACTGATTAAAAGCTTCACAACAACTTCAAGTGTTGCTGTGTGTTCCTTTAAGGGAGGCGATTAAACTGGAGATGGAATTGTTTAAAATGTGTAATGTTTCTTGACTATGGGTGGGAGACTATCAGCGATAAGGCAGAGGTCGTATTGTGCGCAAAAACCGACGAAAGATGAAGAAATTATGTAGTAGTTAAAAAATTAATGTAAATATACAAAGAGAAAACTATTAAATATAAGGGGTGATATGGTAGTAATATAAACTATATATGTAAATCAACAAATTCCCGTCAACGGGTATATAAACAATTAAATACATAAGAAATTATAATAAGTCATGGGATCCTGTAAACAGTCTGACATGGGTTGGTCTTTGCTTGGAAAGTATTGAATTTAACCTTTCCATACAAGAGAAGACAGTTCAACACCTGCTACTGACTCTTTATTTAGTAATTAATATTCTACCGAATATTAGCGAAACTTACTGGCAGAGTAATTTCATTGATGCCTGTTATTGACAATATCGCGAGATTTATTACAAGATCATTATACGTATATATCTCCTTGGGATCACTTATTTAAATTAAACACTGACGATCCCTATATTGAGGAATTGCTATTTTGGTAGAATAAAGTAGACAATCTGAACATCCGAAAACAGGGTAATTTTCTCGCTGCCAGACTATAGTTTATTCAGATGATAGCAACAGAGCATGCGGAGCGTCAATTCAATCTTCCACAAAGCATGGTCAGAAGTAAATGCCTTAAAACATTATTTTTTCTAATTTTAGAGAAATTAAAGCAGCAAAACAAGTAATTAATGCGTATGGTTCTTTGCTAAAGAAAAAGTCAGTTAAATGGCTCACGTATTCTAAAAAACTGCGCCAGAATAATTACTATTTGTCATTTTATGGATCCGGCGTCGGGCCGACGCAGACCATATTTATGTTGTACTGTATCGATCCGGTATCGGGCGGACACTGCTACAATTTTGTCATTTTATGGATCCGGCGCCAGGCCGACGCAGAATGCATTTATTTGGTATTGTATCGACCCAGTGTCGGGCGCCGGACACAGTCACTATACTGTCATTTTATGGATACGTCAGTCCGACGTAAATGTATTTATTTTGTATTGTATCGATCCGGTGTCGGGCGGACACATTCACTATATTGTCGTTTTATGGATCGGTGTCAGACCGACGCAGAGTATATTTATTTTGTATTGTATCGAATTGTATTGATCAGGTGTCGGGCGGACACAGTCACTATATTGTTTTATGGATGAATAATGTATTTATTTGTCGTTTTATGGATCCGGCGTCAGGCCGACGTAGAATGTATTTATTTTGTATTGTATCGATTCGGTGTCGGGCGGACACAAACCATTTTTTTGGATCCGGCGTCGGGCCGACGCAGAAAATATGTATGTTACATTGTATCGATCCGGTGCCGGGCGGGCACAAACATTTTTTGGATCCGGCGTCGGGCCGACGTAGAAAGTATGTTATATTGTATCGATCCGGTGCCGGGCGGGCACAATCACTATATTGTCATTTTATGGATCCGACGTCAGGCAGACGTAGATTGTATTTATTTTGTATTGTATCGATCCGGTGTCGGGCGGGCACAATCACTATATTGTTATTGTATGAATCCAGCGTCAGGCCGACGCAGAATGTATTTAATTTGTATTGTATCGGGTGGACACAATCACTATACTATCATTTTATGGATCCGACGTCAGGCCGACGTAGAATGTATTTACTTTGTATTGTATCGATACGGTTTCGGGCAGACACAAACCATATTTTGGATCCGGCGTCGGGCCGACGCAGAAAATATGTATGTTATATTGTATCGATCCGGTGCCGGGCGGGCACAACATTTTTTGGATCCGGCGTCGTGCCGACGCAGAAAGTATCTGTTATATTGTATCGTTCCGGTGCCGGGCGGGCACAATCACTATATTGTCATTTTATGGATCCGACGTCAGGCCGACGTATATTGTATTTATTTTTTATTGTATCGATCCGGTGTCGGGCGGACACAGTCACTTTACTGTCATTTTATGGATCCGACGTCTGGCCGACGTAGAATGTATTTATTTTGTATTGTATCGATCTGGTGTCGGGCGGACACAAACCATTTTTGAGATCCGGCGTCGGGCCGACGCAGAAAAGATTTATGTGATATTGTATCGATCCGGTGCCGGGCGGGCACAACTAATTTTTGGATCCGGCGTCGGGCCGACGCAGAAAGTATCTGTTATATTATATCGATCCGGTATCGGGCGGGCACAAACATTTTTTGGATCAGGGATCGACGCCAGTAATAATTTTGCTGTATCGCACTGATCTGGAGTCAGGCGGACACAATCACTAATATATATTGTCATTTTATGGATCCGACGTCAGGCCGACTTAGATTGTATTTATTTTGTATTGTATCGATCCGGCGTTGTGCGGACACCGCCACTATATTCGTTTTATGGATCCGGTGTCTGGCCGACGTAGAATGTACTTATTTTGTATTGTATCGATCCGGTGTCGGGCTGACACAATTACTATATTGTCATGTTATGGATCAGACGTCTGGCCGACGTAGAATGTATTTATTTTGCATCGTATCAATAAGGTGTCGGGCGGTCACCGTCATTATTTTGTCATTTTATGGATCCGGCGTCAGGCCGACGTAGAATGTATTTATTTTGTATTGTATCGATCTGGTGTCGGGCGGACACGAACCATATTTTGGATCCGGCGTCGGATCGACGCAAAAAGTATTTATGTTATATTGTATCGATCCGGAGCCGGGCGGGCACAAACATGTTTGGGATCCGGCGTCGGGCCGACGCAGAATGTATTCACGTTATATTGTATCGATCCGGTGCCGGGCGGGCACAAACATGTTTTGGATCCGGCGTCGGGCCGACGCAAGACATATTTTAAAGTTGTATCGCACTGAGCTGGTGTCGAAAGGACACATCAATTATTTTTGTTATGTAATATGGACCCGGCGTAAGGCCATCTCATTATGTATTTACGTTTTACTGAATCGATCCAGTGTCGGTAGGACACAAACCTTTTTGGATTCGGTTTTGGGCCGACGTAGAAAGCATTTATGCTTTAAATACCGTTTATTTGGTATAACTTGTCAGTTATTATAGTTTCAATATAAGAAAGGTTATTGTGTCGTAATAGCGAGAACACATAAAAGCACGTATCCATGCAAATCCTTAGAAACGTATTTCGAACGATTCAATCTCGGTCTTGAATCAGAAATATTAATTTCAGAAATCAAAACAAAAGTTTTGTATTAAGGAAAGGAAATCATATCGCATAGCAAATCAGGGTTTGTGGGATCGTTTGTTAAACAACTCGGGAGACGGAGATCCGAACACCCTAAAAAGATGGTTATTTGACGGAAGGCGACGACACAAAAATAATAATTACTCTAAATTTGGGAATTTAAAGCGTTTCTAGATAATGTACCCGCTCTTTAAAAATTCGAATAAATGTTTGCCTGTGCTAATTAACACCCTTTTATTGTTTGTTATTCTTTTAGAATGTAACATTTATTGGTATAATTTGAAAACCTGAGGTTTTTTAAAATAATTTTGGAGAATAGATCATAAATGTTTTATGTTTGTTTGAACAGAGCGAATTAAAACATAATAGAGATTTATTTTTTCACTGCCGGAACTACCTTTTTTTCAATATCAAAATCTTTTCTCTTTTTAGTTTAGAAAATAACTATTTTAATATATATCATTCGACTGCAAATGGTCTAACTAAGAAAATGAGCTATAATTTTTACAACTGGTCAAAAAACTACTTTTTTCCGAAGGTTGTTATAAAGTTATATCAATGGGTTGGAAATAACTAAGAAAATGAGTCGTAGATTATTGAAATCGGTAAAGTAGTTTAGAAGTTATGGGTAATTAAAAACAGCGATTTTATCTACTTACTAAGCCAATGACGTTGTCAATTTTTTATTTATTTTTCTGCAGTACAGGTCTGGCACCTCAATTAATTTTCCCATAGGGTTACTGTACAGCCTTTTCAAACATCTGAGCTTCAAAGCTGGGCAGCAGACATTGTTGTTTGTTTAATCCGGCGTCACGCCGACGTAGAATGTATTTATTTTGTATTGTATCGATTTGGTGTCGGGCGGACACAAACCATTTTTTTGGATCCGGCATTGGGCCGACGCAGAAAATATGTATGTTACATTGTATCGATCCGGTGCCGGGTGGGCACAAACATTTTTTTTGATCCGGCGTCGGGCCGACGTAGAAAGTATGTTATATTGTATCGATCCGGTGCCGGGCGGGCACAATCAATATATTGTCATTTTATGGATCCGACGTCAGGCCGACGTAGATTGTATTTATTTTGTATTGTATCGATCCGGTGTCGGGCGGGCACAATCACAATATTGTTATTGTATGAATCCAGCATCAGGCCGACGCAGAATGTATTTAATTTGTATTGTATCGGGCGGACACAATCACTATAATATCATTTTATGGATCCGACGTCAGGCCGACGTAGAATGTATTTACGTTGTATTGTATCGATACGGTTTCGGGCGGACACAAACCATTTTTTGGATCCGGCGTCGGGCCGACGCAGAAAATATGTATGTTATATTGTATCGATCCGGTGCCGGGCGGGCACAAACCATTTTTAGGATCCGGCGTCGGGCCGACGCAGAAAAGATTTATGTGATATTGTATCGATCTGGTGCCGGGCGGGCACAACTCATTTTTGGATCCGGCGTCGGGCCGACGCAGAAAGTATCTGTTATATTATATCGATCCGGTATCGAGCGGGCACAAACATTTTTTGGATCAGGGGCCGACGCCAGTAATAATGTTGCTGTATCGCACTGATCTGGAGTCAGGCGGACACAATCACTAATATCTATTGTCATTTTATGGATCCGACGTCAGGCCGACGTAGATTGTATTTATTTTGTATCATATCAATAAGGTGTAGGGCGGTCACCGTCATTATTTTGTCATTTTATGGATCCGGCGTCAGGCCGACGTAGAATGTATTTATTTTGTATTGTATCGATCTGGTGTCGGGCGGACACGAACCATATTTTGGATCCGGCGTCGGATCGACGCAAAAAGTATTTATGTTATATTGTATCGATCCGGAGCCGGGCGGGCACAAACATTTTTGGGATCCGGCGTCGGGCCGACGCAGAATGTATTTACGTTATATTGTATCGATCCGGTGCCGGGCGGGCACAAACATGTTTTGGATCCGGCGTCGGGTCGACGCAAGACATATTTTAAAGTTGTATCGCACTGAGCTGGTGTTGAAAGGACACATCAATTATTTTTGTTATGTAATATGGACCCGGCGTAAGGCCATCTCATAATGTATTTACGTTTTACTGAATCGATCCAGTGTCGGTCGGACACAAACCTTTTTGGATTCGGTTTTTGGCCGACGTAGAAAGCATTTATGCTTTAAATACCGTTTATTTGGTATAACTTGTCAGTTATTATAGTTTTAATATAAGAAAGGTTATTGTGTCGTAATAGCGAGAACACATAAAAGCACGTGTCCATGCAAATCCTTCGAAACGTATTTCGAACGTTTCAATCTCGGTCTTGAATCAGAAATATTAATTTCAGAAATCAAAACAAAAGTTTTGTATTAAGGAAAGGAAATCATATCGCATAGCAAATCAGAGTTTGTGGGATCGTTTGTTAAACAACTCGGGCGACGGAGATCCGAACACCCTAATAATAGTTATTTGACGGAAGGCGACGGCACAAAAATAATAATTACTCTAAATTTGGGAATTTAAATCGTTTCTAGATAATGTACCCGCTCTTTAAAAATTCGAATAAATGTTTGCCTGTGCGAATTAACACCCTTCTATTGTTTGTTATTCTTTTAGAATGTAACATTTATTGGTATAATTTGAAAACCTGAGGTTTTTTAAAATTATTTTGGAGAATAGATCATAAATGTTTTATGTTTGTTTGAACAGAGCGAATTAAAACATAATAGAGATTTATTTTTTCACTGCCGGAACTTCCTTTTTTTCAATATCAAAATCTTTTTTTTATTTGTTTAGAAAATAACTATTTTGATATATATCACTCGACTGCAAATGGTCTAACTAAGAAAATGAGCTATAATTTTTACAACTGGTCAAAAAACTACTGTTTTCCGAAGGTTGCTATAAAGTTATATCAATGGGTTGGAAATAACTAAGAAAATGAGTCGTAGGTTATTGAAATCGGTAAAGTAGTTTAGAAGTTATGGGTAATTAAAAACAGCGATTTTATCTACTTACTAAGCCAATGACGTTGTCAAATTTTTATTTATTTTTCTGCAGTACAGGTCTGGCACCTCAATTAATTTTCCCATAGGATTACTGTACAGCCTTTTCAAACATCTGAGCTTCAAAGCTGGGCAGCAGACATTGTTGTTTAATATCTTCAGTATATCCAACCAAGACCAGTAATTTAAAACAATAATATACATAAATTAGCCAGGTTGGGTTTTATTTTCTCGCTCATGTTTATGTTACCCCTTTTCTATTTCCGTCTGTCTCTAGGTCCATTGAGCTTGTGTTTTACCCTAGAACCGGTTTAAACCCCCAGTGGTCTACTTTGCCACTGACCGTTCCAAGGCGGTAGCCCTATTGTCAACCCTTTTGTGTTTGTGATGTCGTTTGCATTTATTATTACTTTAACCTTCTTGTTTGTCTGTATGCGTGTTTGTTTCTGTGTTTTGCGGTTGACTGTCCTCCTTCAATGCTACTTTCCCTGTCCGATCTTTTTATATTTCTTTCAGGGGAGATAACAGAGGTGTGAGACCTGAAGAGAGTAAATATTTTAGCAACATCATCCATAACATAATATTTAATAGCTCTGTGCAGTATCTATACAATAAGACCATACGCATGCTTCTATCATATTTAGAAGTGATATAATTAAGGATTATGTGATTGAGTGTAACGGGTGGATACACATGTAGCATGTGGAATAACTCCACCATTTCTGCCTCAATCTGCATGAGATTGTCATCGGAATCTCCTTTTGTTATCTGCTATCATATAATAGAAACAATGTAATTTCATATCATGGTGTTCAATGATCAACTGTTGAAATCTGAATAGGAAAATATCATTTCTTAAAGCATCCGTGGGGGCTGGCGTGGCGCAGTCGGTAACGCGGCGGATTTGTAACCGGAGGCCCCGGGTTCAATCCTCCGTGGTGCCGCTGAGTTCCGTCGGTGTGTTCTTGGGCAAGACACTTTACCTTAGCCTCGTCCGTTGGATGGGGACGTAAACCGGGCGGTCCCGTGTATCGGTCTATCCTCCGAGCACGTTAAAGAACCATAGGAATCTATTCGATAATAAAAGTAGGGCAGGTTCCCGGATTCCTATGTATCCTTCCCCTCTCTCTGGGGCGGCTCTAAATAACCTATACTGTGCTGATGAGCCGTTAAACAACATTCAATTCAATTCAATTCAATTAAGCATCCGTGGTAACAAAAAAAATCAAATCTAAAGTATACCAGTCAATAGCTATGCATTTATATTCTACATGTCAAACAAACCACCAACTAAGCTTAGGTCTGGGAATATGAAGAAAGATGCAAGTCAGAGTATCACTTGAATTTTGGCGGTTTTGTGCCTTTAACATAAAATACACAAGAAACGCCACCAACCGTAGCATTTCTGTATCTACCTTTTTTGTCTCAATCTGCATGAAAATTTCCCCAAACATGGTCTGTGCCACCTGCCTTCTGAAAATGCAACACAATACATCAATACAAACATAATTGAAGCTGTAACTGTAACTGTTCCGGAAAAATTAAAATAATTCAAGAACTGCATCTATTTCGCCTAGATAACAGCTATACAATAATGAGAAATTTCACCTAAAACATAACATGAACATTATAAGTCTCTGTAATAAATGTCGAGACACCAACAGAAACTTGATAGTTGATATGTGGCTGCTGAAACAATGCTCACGTACACCAGAAAACTTCATGTTTTTTTATCACATGATTACACAACTGTCAAAAAAGTATACACACATGACAAACATTGCTCGAAAATGTTATTATGAGATTTATTTCAAATACCTGATATGGGCATATACTGGACACAATATCTGCCAAACACATTCTTTATCTGTACCAACAACTAGTTGCAATTGTCTGACAAACCAAACGAACACACAAATGAATTGAACCAAGGTGTATAACTAACTGGCTTTTAAAAAAAGGCATCTGTGTGACTCCGATGAAAATTTAGCTACTCTTCAGTTCTCACACCACAATTAATTTTCTCAAATGGTTATTGTATAGCCTTTTCCAACATCTGAGCTTCAAAGCTGGGCTGGTATAAGATCTTCAGTATAGCCAAGACCAGTAATTTAAAACAATAAAATACATAAGTTAGCCAGGTTGGTTTTTTTTTCTCGCTCATGTTTATGTTATCCCTTCATACACTATCTAGCTGAATATGTGGTGCTTGGGTCAAACACTTCTGAAATTTGAATGAAACCTCATATCAACATGGGATTTTCTGTACCATCTGTCTTTTACACTGCAGATGTATAATAGAGCAAAGAAAAAACTCTTTTTTTTTAACAAATTAAAAATTGCCTAAAATTGATAAAAAAAATAGAATTAGTTTCTGTTTTCCTTTTGTCTCTAGGTCAGTCAGCTTTGCGGGGATATAATAGAGGAGGTGTGAGACCTACACTTTGATTATAAAGCATAACAGAAAAAGAAAATGCTATGTTTTGTCGTGAATAACAGATTTTATTTCATCTCAAAGTGATCAAATTTCAATATTTCCACACTTCTCGATGAAATAAAATCTGTTATTTACTCCAAAACAACAACTATCCTTTATGTTTACAGAGTAGCTTCTTATGAACATTTATGCTTTACACTTATAGACATATTTGTGATTGAAATTTGCATACTTGGGCTTCAGAATAAGACTATTCTCAAGAATGCTCGATGATTTCAATGTCTGATCCTGTTTTCGTCAGATCGTCTTAAAAGCATATGCGCAACTTGT
Organism: Cyrtodaria siliqua; assembly: GCA_037043455.1. Classification (NCBI taxonomy): domain Eukaryota; kingdom Metazoa; phylum Mollusca; class Bivalvia; order Adapedonta; family Hiatellidae; genus Cyrtodaria; species Cyrtodaria siliqua. The sequence continues at coordinate 43,730 of JAWPHD010010065.1, forward strand.
ATTTGTATTCTTAATTGAATGGGAAACATACAAAACCATTACAAATGTATGGTATTTTTGTTAACCTTAAGCATATATATGGTAGAAACTGGATCAGCAAACATTTAATCCCAATACATAACATGCATATTAAAGTGTTTTAACAAATAAACAACGGGGCTTGGAGTCGACGGAACCTAGCAAGTTTTACTGTTTACACAATAATCGAACGCAGTAACGGCTCTCTTGGTAGTATAATCTCTTACTTATTTAATAATAAATGTAAATGTCTATTTGCTATTGATTTTGCAATCAATACGAAATTAACCATTTGTTAAGCGTTACATTGGTCCTAGCTGTTTTATGCGTTAATCTTCTCGTATATTATTTTAGGTATGAAACCACTAATTATTAACCAATGTTAAAATGTCACATATTAAAAATGATTTTCTGCAACTTCAACTCAAGTATGGATAATGCAGCAGTGTAATTTTCATATAGAAGACTAATTTTCCACTTGAAAAATCACCAGAAAAGGTGGGGTCCCAAGACATGTAAGAAATTTCTTGTTTGTTTACTAAACAGGTCAAGGGTACAGCTGTTTTCTTTGATTGTCGCTCACAAGGTGTAAGCATAGAGTCGAAATTTCGAAAATGTTCACTGATGATCCAGTAAAACCTATTAATACGCTTCTAATACATACTCCCACAAAATCGAATAGAAATGGGCAGTTTTCCCCTATTTATAAGCCCATTTCCATCAAAAAAGGAGGGATTACTTTTTATTATAGGAACTACATTCGAGTACACCTCGGAGGTTTACATGTAATTAGTGGTGGTAAACCTTAACATAGACAATGTATACTATATTACGGCAAAACACAATACTTCAAATACAAAGAACCAGTGTATCCTATTCACATTTCATAGTAATGTATCTTCCTTAGTAAATGTAACAGTTAACCTCGCCAATTCAGGTTATTCTAATAAGACATTATAATTCATATGTTTTTAATCTCTATCACCTCATCAGCAATAGTATCAGTATATGCGAAAACACGGTAAGAGTGAGGTTTGGTGCACCCTAGAACCTGGCTTAAACCAAAGCGGCCTTTTTTGTCAATGACCACCCGATAATACTTGTGATGCCATATACCTTGCCCTTATTCATTTTTCGTAATTATGTCTCAACACATACTGGGGAGACATATTGTTTTTAGCTTGGATGTCTGTCTGTCTGGATCTCTGTCCGTCATAAATCGTGTCTCCACCATTTCTCTTGAACCGCTTGAGGGATTTTGAAAACACTTGCCACAAATGTTCGCCATATCGAGATGACGCGCAGAGCGTAACTTACAGTCACGTCCGTTCAACTTAAATAGGTTATGACCCTATCATTTTGCAACATACTGCATGCTTGGTGGTGGACCCTTTTACAGTTCGCCACTATGCTTTCCTCTTTAATTGTACGATGATCGGACAGGCTGTGGACCCTATGATGACGCCCTATTGCCCATTGGGACGGTGGCGTTTGATGTTTGTCTATGATCTTTCTTGCCGTGACCTTAATGGTTTATTCTCTTGTTGCTCTGGCTTCTGCCAAGTCATTGAGTACCTTCATTGTGACTTTCTAGGCTATTGTTTTTTGTTTTATTATTTTTACACGAGCATATTTGTGTTTTACTTTAATATATTGCCTATTGATGCTGCCTTGTTGGTTATAGATTTGATCATGGCATGGATTTCTTTATTTACACTGTCCTTTTTTAATGGGATGACAGTAGGGTAAGTGTGAGGTTTGGTGAATCCTAGAACCGGTTTAAACCCACAGTGGCCTACTTTGCCATTGACCGTTCCAAGGCGGTAGCCCTACTGTCAACCCTATTGTCAACCCTTTTGTGTTTGTGATGTCGTTTGCATTTATTATTACTTTTGCCTTCTTGTTTGTCTGTTTGCGTGTTTGTGTCTGTGTTTTGTGGTTGACTGTCCTCCCTGAATGCTACTTTCCCTGTCCGATCTTTTTTATATCTTTAGAGGTCGAAGGTCATATGCACTATATTTCGTGTCTCCGCCATATCTGTTGAACCGCTTGAGGGATTTTGAAATAACTTGCCACAAATCTCATCATATCAAGACGACGTGCAGAGCGCAACTTCCAGCTACGTCCGTTCAGGGTCAAGGTCACACTTAGAGGTCATTAGAGGTTGAAGGGCATATGTACTATATGTTTCCATCATTTATCTTGAATCGCTTGAGGGATTTTAAACTAACTTGCCACAAATGTTCAGCATATCGAGACGACTTGCAGAGCGCAAATTTCAGCCATGTCCGTTCAAGGTCAAGGTCACACTTAGAGGTCAAAGGTCATATGCACTGTATTCCATGTCTCCCTCCATATCTCTTGAACCGCTTGAGGGATTTTGAAATAACTTGGCACAAATGCTCACCATATCGAGCGCAACTTTCAGCTTGGTTGGTTCATAAACATATGTTTTTGTTACAAAAACAACCCCGACTAGTTGTTGTTTGTTTCTATGCGTGCTTTTGGTTAACTGTGGGCCTTGAATGCTACATTTCCTGTTCGACATTTATATCTACTTTTATAATCTTTTTTATATAGAATGTCAGCCGCTTTTGGTGGAAAACGGAGCTATTTTCGGGAACATGCTTAAAATTGGATCCAAGCTGAAGATCATATGTCATGATGGTTACGTGTCTGTCGGTGGGGACAGATACACAACATGTTCATCAAATGGAGAATGGGAACCAAACATTGTCTGTGCAAAACGTGAGTAGGTTTAAATTATGGATCAGAAAGTATAGGGGATGAAATATACAACCAATGGCACCAAACAAGAAAAGCCGTACCGTCCATGTATAACTACTCCTTTCTGTATTGTTATCATCCCATTTAATTCATCCACAGTGCGCTTTTAAAGCATTTCAAAATAGTTTCATTAAAAGAAATGCGTTTAAATAACAATTACCCCCAAATGGACGACTGTGAATTATAATTCAATAACAAGGGAATAGGATAAACCACAATCACTCAATTTGCTATTTTTACTATTAAAGCAGACAATACATATGACTTTTTAGACTAACCTGAGATTAAAGAATGAAACTTAATGTTGCGTATCACTATTGCTTGGGGTGCTTGTTTCAGCCAAATGGTTTTCTGCAGTAGCTTCAGCAACTTAATTAATACGTACACTAATTATATATATTTATAACTGGCATGTTTAGTGGTAAATAAAAATACCTTAATTTTGAAAATCGGTTGAGAAATAAATATTTTACAGCCAAAATGATTTATCCACTAGAGCTCACGTTGAATAAAGCCAACAGTTCGGATACAGTAGCAGCATTTTTCGATCTTCATCTCTCGATTTCAAATGATTGTATTTATACTAAAATCTATGATAAGAGAGATGATTTCAATTTTAACATCGTTAACTATCCGCACCTGGATGGAGATGTACCTCGTGCTACCTCATATGGGGTGTATATCTCCCAGCTCATTCGATTTGCTAGATGAACTTACTGCGGTGAGAGAATGAACCCTACTGATTTCGGGGTCAGTAGGTCAAAGGTCAATGTCACTGGGACCCGATGATGATAAACAGTGTCCGCTCTATAACTCCTCTCCCATTGAAACAAATCTCATGAAACTTCACAGATGAACTTGCTGCGGTGAGAGAATGAACTCTGTTGATTTCGGTGTCAGTAGGTCAAAGGTCAAGGTCACCAGGCCCGATAGTGAAACAATTGTCTGCTTCATAACTCATCTCCCACTGAAGCAAATCTCATGAAACTTCAAAGGTGAACTGCCTGTGAGAATATGACCCCTATTAATTTCAGAGTCAGTAGGCCAAAGTTCAAGGTCAACGGGACCCGATAATGAAAATCTTTGTCCGCACCATAACTCCTCTCCCTAAGGAAAATCTCATGAAACGTCATAGGTGAACTGCTTGTGGTGAGAGGAACCGGCTGATTTTGAGGTCAGTAGGTCTAAGCTCAAGGTCACCGGAATCCGATAATGAAACATATTTTCTGCTCCATAACTCCTCTCTCCCTGAAGCAAATCTCATGAACCTTCACAGGCGAACTGCCTGTGGTGAGAGAATGACCCCTATTGATCTTGAGGTTAGTAGATTAAAGGTCAAGATCACCTTGCCCCAATAATGAAAAACATTGTCCGCTCCATAACTCCTCTCCCCTGAAGCAAATCTCACGATACTTCATAGGTGGAACTGCCTGTGGTGAGATTATGAACCCTATTGATTTTGGTTTAAACATATTTTATTCAGCTCTTTTACAACATATATATTTAAATACATACAAAGTTAATAGGATTGGAACGACATAACTATTATTATAGAGTTCCTCCCCTCTCTTATTACCAGTAGGTCAGTAGGTTAAAGGTCAAGGTCACCGGGATCCGATAATGAAAAAACTTGTCCGCCCCATAACTCCTCTCCTCCTGAAACTTCACAGATGAACTGTCTATTGTGAGGGGATGAACCCTTTTGATCTTGAGGTCAAAGGTCAAGGTCAATGGGACCAGCTAATGGAAAATCTTGTCTGCACCATAACTCCTTTCCCAGAGGCAAATCTCTCATGAAACTTCTCAGGTAATCTGCGTGTGGTAAGAGGATGACTCCTGTTGATTTTGAGGTAAGTAGATCAAAGGTCAAGGTCACCGGGTCCCGATAATTAAAAACATTCTTCGCACCATAACTCCTGTCTCCCTGAAACAAATTTCATGAAGCTTCATAAATTAACTGTCTGTGGTTAGGGGACAACCTCTATTGATTTTGAGGTCAGTAGGTTTAATGTCAAGGTCACCGGAACCCGATAATGAAAATGATTGCCCTCTCTATAGCTCCTCTCCCCCTGAAGCAAATATCATGAATCTTTATAGGTGAACTGCCTGTGTTAGAGGACGACCTCTAATTATTTTTAGTCATTAGGTCAAAGGTCAAGGTTACCGGAAGCCGAGAAAAACATTGTCCGCTCCATAACTTCTCTTCCTCTGAATCAAAGCTCATGAAACGTCATAGGTGAACTGCCTGTGGTGAGAGGACGACCGTTATTGATTTTTAGGTCAGTAGGTCAAAGGTGAATGTCTCCGGCACCCGATAATGAAAAAGATTGTCCGCTCCATAACTCCTCTCTGCCTAAAGCAAATCTCATGAAACTTCATAGGTGAACTGCCTGTGGTGAGAGGATGGACCCTATTGATTTTGAGGTCAGTAAGTCAAGGTCACCGGGACCCGATAATGACAATTCTTGTCCGCTCCATAACTCCTCTCCCTGAAGCAAATATCATGAAACTTAATAGGTGGACTGCCTGCGATGAAAAAATGACCCCAATTGGTTTTGAGCTCAGTAGGTCAAAGATCAAGGCTACCATTACCGGATTATGAAAATCCCATTCCACCGAATCTTTACTCAAACGGTAGGGTGGGGAATAGGGGGGGGACTGGTATCAGGGGTATATTTAAATGGCGACACATATTTATATCTACATGCAGCACTGTTTTTCACCAAAATAGGTCAATATTATCGACCTTAACATACTTTTCGCTCTTTTTTCATTTTTACATTCAATATTTACATTCAAATTTGTTTAAGTCCATTACTCAAATAACAAAAGCCATTAAGCTTTCAGAAAAAAAACTAATGATACAACACTGTAGTATTGCAGCGCACTTCATGCTTAGTGACTGAAATATTATAATGACAAATGGGTCGGGTAACAAGTTCTACCAACATTAGTTTAAACCCTTCCCAGTACTTTTTTTATAAATGTTTACAACAACATACAATTGAAATTCTAAGTTACGAAACATGTACATGTTGTTATCATGCAAACTATTTAACATAACATAATTAACCCGAAAACCAATGATAACAAATGAGAAGTACTTCCTTTTGATAATATATTGCATTTCTGAATTGATAACTAAAACACATAGTATGTGCATATGTAGTTAAAATGGTTGATTCATGACTCTTTAAGTCGTCGAACAAACAATAGCACGTGTTCTCAACTAGCATATTACAGCATTTGGGCGGAAAATATTAGGATATTAGGAGATGTACTTATATAGTAGAAACATTAGTTGCATGATAAACGTGTATCGTTTGCTAAGAAAGACACAAATATCGGACAGGGAAAGCAGCATTCAAGGACGACAGCCAACCTCAAAACACAAAAACAAACACGCAAACAGACAAACGAGAAGGCAAAAGTAATAAAAAATGCAAACGACATCACAAACACAAAAGGGTTGACAATAGGGCTAAGTTCTATGCATCCATGTGAAATATACTGTTAGAGATTTCATTTTGATGGGATGTATATTTTTTACAGTGTCTTGTTTTGTGTATTGTTTTTTACACTGTATATTTAATTTGCTGTTTGTGATACAGTGCGGACCTACGATGCCATTGCGTAAGAGTGCTGTGGTTTCTGTCTTTTTTCTATAATTATTATTATTAATATATATCTTCCATATATTCCGTATTTCAAAACATGATTCACATTGTTATTAAGCAGACAATGAAGATAAGAAAGAGACTTATATATGACTGTAATATGCAACACTTCAGATTGTCCAACATTATCAGCCCCGACCAATGGACTGGTATCAGCACCGAACACATACGAAGGAGAAACTGCTACATACACGTGTGATCCTGGATATGATATGGATGGGTCTTCCACTAGGACCTGTGGGGCAGGAGTATGGAGTGGCACGGCTCCCACGTGTGTACAAAGTATGTTGCAACTTATGAATTCAAATAAATGTCGCTATGTATAATTGTGTCATGTAGTGTTGCTTTATACAATTAGCTTTAAAGTAAACCTTGTTTGAAAATAATGCATCAACCCTTTTAAACCTCAAAATAAATATAAAAAGATCGGACAGGGAAAGTAGCATTCAAGGAGGACAGTCAACCACAAAACACAGAAACAAAAACGCAAACAGACAAACAAGAAGGCAAAATCAATAATAAATGCAAACGACATCACAAACACAAAAGGGTTGGCAATAGGGCTACCGCCTTGGAACTGTCAGTGGCATAGTAGGCCACATGGGGTTTAAACCGGTTCTAGGGTGCACCAAATCTCACACTTACTATACTGTCATCCCATTAAAACAGGACAGTGTAAATAAAGAAATCCCCGCCATGATCTAATCTCTAACCAACAAGGCAGCATCAATAGGCAATATAAGTAAAACACAAATATGCTCGTGTAAATATAATACAAAGGCCTACTAGTTTAAGAGATGATTTAAAAGCTTGTCCTATATAACTCTATGTTAACTTCACCTCTAGGTCAGGGTCAAATTTTACTCCTAATAAATACTGATAAAACCTTGAGCAAAGGACACACACTTTTTGATATTGCTACCAACTCAGATGGCAAATTCTGTCATTATTTTTTGGAAAGAACGATGTCTGTAGATGACATTTTTCCATGATAGCAATCTGGTATGGCTAGCTTATGCAGTTTAATTCGAACAATAATAGGTGTATCAATGTAGCCTTCACATCATATTTTTGAAGTTCATTTTTGCACATTAATTATTTTTTGATAATTGTTAATATACTTTTAAAATATGCAATTAAAATATGATTGTTTTACATAATATATATAAAACTGTAAGAATAAAAAAATCACAACTATTCTACGATGATTTAATTATTATATTATGAATAATAAAAGTATGTACAATGCAACGTTCAGGCCTTTGCTTGCATGTATAAGTTCAGCACGGCTGAAAAGAGGATACACGCATCGAACAGGAAGTGTAAGCCTTCCGCAGAATAATTGCAACATCACTATTATTTTAATTTTCTGATATATGCAAATATTGCTCAAAAGACACAAACAGTCCAAAGGAATCTAGATAAGGGAAATGTGAGTGTTTCCGCCTTTTTTAATAAATACTGAAAAGGTGATCCAATGGAAGCAACAAACACAAACAAGAGATAAAAGTAGCAGACTCGGTTTTCTTCAGTCTGTTCATAAGAGGTAATTATAAGATGCAACACCTCTCACGCCTCCTAGCACCGGCTTAAGCGATATTCTACTTTAAAACATCACAGAATGGGCTTGATGATCCCAAAGGACCAGTAAATAGTAACACTACTGATTTGTAGTCGGGGCGACTTTTTACGACCGCCACACAGCACTTAACAAACGCTAGTGTGAATGTCAATAAATATTGAAACGATGATCCCTTGGAAGCAACAAACACAAACACGAGAGAAAAGTAGCAGACTCGGTTTTATTATTGCAACACCTTTCACGCCTCATATAAGTCCATCTTTTGGTGTATGCGTTATTATGAATAAGACATTCTAAATATGTATTACAAATAAAGACACGAAGCAATAGTTAACACATGCAAACATAAAATCCAATTAGATGTCTATTTTAATGCCTTTAATTGCAATTTATGTCTGTTTTAACATGTTAACGACCAGTTTGAATTAACCCACCCACATCAATCACAATAAAGAATTATGCATATGAAATTGAAAAATATTACATGCATTTGCACGAAAAACACCGAAGAAGAGGTTTAGATTAATATATAAACTACGCTAATAGCTACAAAAATATCAACTATTTGTTAGAATTCGCAATTTTTTCACATTTACATTCAATATTTACATAACAAAAGCCATTCAGCTTTCCAAAAAAAGAAAATGATACGACACTTTAGTATTGCAACACACTTCATTCTTAGTGACTTATCTCTCTACAGACAATCTCTACGCTTCACTTTTCTCTTGGGTGATGACTGGACAACCTCGCGGGACTTTGGTTGCACCTTCTAAAACCCTGTAAGGGGAGATTGGTATATGAACGTTCGTCACTCTTTTTTCTCATTGAGTTGGTTGTTCTGTACAGTTCTGGATACACCCAGATGTATTTCTAATTGTATACTTTTTATAAATGTTTACAACAACATATATAAGAATTACATGGTTAGTAACTTAGAAGTTAAGCTGTATTTTGAAGATTGTAAGAACAGTGATAAATTCGAGCGTCTGGTGAGTATTTATCACTTTTCGACACGAGCCAAATTACAATTGAAATTCTAAGTTACTAAACATGTACATGTTTTTGTCATATAAACTGTTTAACATAACATAATTAACCCGAAACACAATGGAAACGACAGCTCACTTCTGATGCGGTCAAAATACAAACGGAGGAGTTCATGTCAAGGGTAGTAACAATGGCAAAAAGAAAATATTTTGGCTTCTAAGTACATTGCTATTGATAACAAATGCCAGGTACTTCCTTTTGATAAATTGATAAGTACGTACATATGTAGTTCAAATTGTTGATTCATGACTCTGTAAGTCGTCGAGCAATAGCACCTGTACTCCACGTGTATACAACAGCACATGTGCGGAAAATATTAGGATCGTAGGAGATGTATTTATATAGTAGAAACATTAGTTGCAAAATAAACGTGTATTGTTTGCTAAGTTCTCTGCATCAATGTGAAATGTACTGTTAGAGATTTCATTTTGATGGGATGTATTTTTATTTACAGTGTCTTGTTAATTTGGGCGCTAAAGACATGACAATAACGAGGTTGTGTACATTTAAGCTAACTAACCAGTAGGTCGTATTGCCTACTGAACGTTTGAAGTCGGTAACCATGCCACTTTTTGTGCTGTGTATTGTCTTTTTCACTTTATATTTAATTTGCTGTTAGTTTGTGGTATGTGCGGGCCTACAATGCCATTGAGTGAGAGTGCTGTGGTTTCCTTCTTCTTTTTTTTTCACTATAATTATTATTATTAATATATATCTTCCATACATTCCGTATTTCAAAACATGATTCACATTGTTATTAAGCAGACAGTGAACAATAAATCTGTGATATACAGCTTTTGATAAGAAAGTGTACTTATAAATTAATGTAATATGCAACACTTTAGATTGTCCAACATTATCAGCCCCGACCAATGGACTGGTATCAGCACCGAACACATACGACGGAGAAACTGCTACATACACGTGTGATCTTGGATATGGTCCGGATGGGTCTTCCACTAGGACCTGTGGATCAGGAGTATGGAGTGGCACGGCTCCCACCTGTGTACAAGGTATTGTGCAACTTATGATTTCAAATACATGTCGTTATGTATAATTGGGTCTTCCACTAGGACCTGTGGATCAGGAGTATGAAGTGGCACGGCTCCCACGTGTGTACAAGGTATTGTGCAACTTATGATTTGAAATAAATGCCGCTATGTATAATTGTTTCATGTAGTGTTGCTTTATACAATTAGCTGTTTACATTCAATTGTGTGATTGGCACTTGTAATTAAGCAGGTGATAGAGGTTTCCCCTTCTGGCATATGCGTATACTAGTTGTACATACATGTTATTATTCTTTTGAGCATTATGTTATCATTTTAGGTCACACGAGAGAAGCCGATTTGACCAATGTTCACATGATGTTCACATGATAATACTGAGGTCAATGCCTTTCAGATTTGTGCAAATGAGATCAACGCGACATTAATGATGGCCTCCTTTACTATAAATAGTGGAAATCTGGAATATATGTTCATGAATTAACAGATTTCGACTAGTTCATAAACTATTTGTACAAATAAAGTCCCCGGGGTCAAAAATGACCAAGCCACCCAATTTGTATATAGTTATTTCACATACAATGAGGGAAACAAATAACAAATAAAAAATAGTCTTAATATCTGAAATCAAAAGTCACCGAGCTCGCATATGTTGCATGTAGCATTAGTGCTACTCTACCACGAGTATATAAATGGTGACCAATTTTGACCCTGACCTAGGGGTAAAGTTTAACATAGAGTTATAGAGCCTGATACTTATATTTAAATATCAGTGGTTCATTTTCAAATGTTTATTTTTTCTTAATTAAATTTCGCTTCGGTGGTTCCACTATCCGGCCGATAAATGCTCTCGGTATTGTTTAAACACCCATAGGATATGTTGTCTGTTTTTAATTTAGTTTTGACTGTTACTTGTGATGCGAATGCTTCATAACCGCTGCTCCCAACTAAATTCCATTTTGTTTATTTCGCTCTTCGGAGCATACAACTTTGTTAGATACTGGGACCATACGCCGCTGGACTATGACATTAAAAGTAGCATGTCCACAGCTATGCCATCTTAGGGATGGTTAAAATTCTGTACTATTGATTTTATGAATCTTGAATTCTGCTCAACCCGGGGCTAGGAGGCATGAACGGCAGCAAGGATATTTCACTCAATCAAACCGAAACTGCAATATTTCGTATTTATCGTGTTCGGCCGTATCCAAAGGTCCACTATCATACTCTTTTATATAGGACAAGCTTTAAAATCATCTCTTAAACTAAAAGGCTTGAGGTTTAATATTTTACATGTAGCATAAGCTGATGGCCAGTCGCCTAGGTTGTCGAAATGATGACTCTGGGGTCAAATTTGGACCCACCCAGAGGTCACATCTTTCACTTAGACTTTTTCATTGTTTCTGTATGTGTTTGTAGTAGACTGTCGTTATTGGATGCTTCTTTTTCCTGTTCGATTTTTATATCTACTTGTATAGTGGAAAACTTGAATAACACTTCTTCACTGAAAGCACAAGTTATCGTCTATTGCATCAATCATTAGCTTTTAGTCCTCTACCATGTTTGTTGATATAGAGACTCTGGATTTAAATTGGTTTACGCTTATTTAAAACAAAACATATGCATGCATCGCAATGATATTTCATCACAGGATGCGGTTTATAGACATACATCTTTGGATTGCTATTCGGATCATTTGGTCAAAGGCCAAGGTCACTGTTTCTATAAATAGAAAATCAGTTTCTACTCAATAACTGTTTACTAAGAAAAATTAGAGTATGTTATAGCTATTTGCGACTGACCCAGGGCTACAAGGAACCATACGGTTTCTGGATAGTGGATACCATAAACGAATGATATTGTGACGTCATCACTTACAACGTTATTGAATGAAATTAAATTCATAACTAAAACAGATAAATTAGTTTGTATAGATTGAAAATACGTATTTATGTCAGGGTAATAAACAATTAAATGTAAAATATTATTTATTTTCATAATATCCATTATGTACATTTTAGCTCCGTCTTTCACTTGCCCACCAGATGACACCATCTATAGAACGATTCTACTGGAAGACTCCTTACTCTTCACATACAGGTAAGCAGATAATATAACTTTATTTGTTCGGGTATTATAAATATAATCAAGACAGCTGATAATCCCCTTATTAATTCACCTGAGATTATCCGTCGATCAATACCAGTTCAAAACTGTACAAATCAGGTCATATTGCGACATCCAACACAGCTTCTGTTACTGAAAATAGCAAACACTTTAAAAAAACAACTCCGTTCGTCTGTTACACTTGTTGGTTCCTCTTTTAGTCTTTATAGTCTCTCCAAAACCGTTTAAGGTATATTCCTGAAACGTGTACCAAATATCAAGCTAGCTTTTGTGGTGCCTTTTGATATGTAAATTAGTTGGTAATGTTTTTAATTTCATGGCATAACAACAAAACCGTTTGAGATATCTTAAAATCGATCTTTAATATTTACACATACCTTGATATATAAAACTTTCTAGTGTCAATAATCTGAGTATGGCATTTTTATGGACACAAAAGTGTCACTTTTCAAAAATGTTGTTTCCAGAGCATAGCTCCAAAACCGATTGAGGCATCCTTTTGAAACTGTATGCACATGTCAAACTAGTTCTTTTACGGTGCCGTTTGACATATAAAACTGTGGTAAAGGAAATGTGCAATACTACATGTATATGTCTCTAGTCTGCTTCCGTTCTATTTTGTTTGTGTTGGTTGTTTTCAAGGTCTGTGTAGTGCTATGTGGCGGCCGTAAAAAGTCGCCCCGACTATAAATCAGTAGAGGTATTACTGATCTTTGGGATCATCAAACACAACCTGCATGGCTTTAAATTCAAAGTAAATTACCGCTTAAGCCGGTGCTAGAGAGGATGGGGTGAGAGGTGTTGCACCTTATATTACCTCTCTGACTCATAAAATCCGAGTCTGCTACTTTTCTCTCTTGTTTGTGTTGGTTGCTTTCAATGTCTATGTAGTGCTTTGTGGCGACCGTAAAAAGTCGCCCCGACTATAAATCAGTAGAGCCATTACTTACTGATCTTTGGGATCATCAAACCCAATCTGTATGGCTTTAAGTTTAAAGTAAATTACCGCTTAAACCGGTGCTATAGTGGATGGGGTGAGAGTTGTTGCACCTTATATTACCTCTCCGACTCATAAAATCCGAGTCTGCTACTTTTCTCTCTTGTTTGTGTTTGTTGATCCAATTTCATTTTCAGTGATGATTGTTACTGGAGCTAACTCAAAAACACTGTTCAAGGAATCTTGATATTTTAAATCAATTTGCCATTCTAAAGCATAGCCTGAATACTGATCAAGATATCCTTATAAAAATGCCCTCGTTTGTCAACCTTTTGGTCTAAGTGATTATTTTTAAATATTCTTTTAACTCTTTCTGTCATCTTCTTATTGATCTATGGTCTTAAACAAAATTTACACTATTGCAAATATCTTTATCCTCATAACTATAATATATTACAATGAGTACGCAGTTAGCTGAAAGAGCAAACTGTGTATATTGTGTGAAGTTTATAGAATAAAATTTTCCATTTGGAATAAAATATAATATTATAATAACAAATTGCATTCCGAAACTATATTCTGCTGCAAAGGGCCAATACAAAAGAAAATGTACAAAACATGATTTATTACCATATTTATTTTTGCAAAGGGTGTACCAGACATCGTTTGTTACTCAAGCGAATGCCTTGAGTAAATGTCTCAACGAAGGCGCCCATCTGGTGAGGCTAACGTCCAGTGCCAAATTCAACGTCTTGAGGCAGATGTTTAGGACTTGCCCAGGTAAAGGACTAACATATTCAACTAGTGTTAAATCTGATTTGAAGGCAAGCAGAGCGACCGTACGTCGACCGTCGTCCGTTAACTTTCGTCTCGTCTCGTTAAGAAGATGATAGGGCCTTCATTTTGCATCCGATATTTACCAAACTTTACCACAATATTAAAATCAATAAAAGCTCGGATAAATTCGAAAACCAGATTTAGTTAAACGTGCTGTATTTTGCATCGTTATGACGATATTGCCTTCATTTTTTATCTGATCTTAAACAAATTAGGCTAAATTGTTAAATCATTGATTGCTCGGATAAGTTCGAAAATAAGTCATATCGGACCAGTAACACCGGAGTTATGGTCCTTGATTTTCCTTTATAGTTTGCATCGATAAGGCGATAAGCCCTTTGTATTTTATCTGCTCGATTGTTGATATTAATGAAAGCTCGTATAGCCATATTGAACCAGTAACACCAGGGTTATGACCCTTGACTGTCTTAAATATGCTATTGTTTGCCTCGTTAACACGATAGGGCCTTCATTTTTCATCTGAATTTTACCAGTCTTTGACAGAGTGTTGATATCAATGACAGCTCGGACAAGTTGAATATATTAAATATATTCTTCTCTAAAACTAAATGAGCTAGAGATCTAACATGTTGCATGTACCTAAAGCGTATGGTCCTCTATAAAGGTTGCTCGTATCGAGACCATGGGCTCCACCTCAGCGGTTTTTCATTAACGTATATAAGGAAAAATCTTAAACGAGTTTCCTCCCTGAAACCACTGCTATAAACTTACTGGACATGAACAGGTAGATAGAACAATCCAACCAGCATCGACCCCAGGATCCATCTCTACTCCTTGGGACATAGTCCAGATTCATACCTTAGAAACCGTTGAGATCCCCGCCATGCCCCTATCTCCCGGGAAATAGCCCATTGTCATAGATTGGAAATCGAAGATATCCCCCAGCCTATAACCATGTATACACTTACTGAGCATGAACAGACGGATACAACTACCTAACCAGAATCGGCGACGGGGTGAATCCCAGCCCCTGTGGATAAATCCCCTTGGTCAAAACTTGGAGACTGTTGAGAGCCCCCACCCCTACACTCATGTATACTTACTGGGAATGAACAGACGGATACAGATACAACCATCCATCCAACCAGCATTGACCCCGGGCCCGTCCCCATCCCTGGGAACATTGCATCTGGGTCATCAAATAGAAACGTTGAAATCCCCAATATACTGGGAAATAGCCCTTGTTATAACTTGGAAACATTTGATATCTCTTCCCTATAGCCATATATACACCAACTGACTTAATGGGCATGAACGGATAAAGCAGTATTGTCCCTAGGATCTATCCGCACGCCTGGGGACATAACCTCATTGTCATAACTTGGAAATTGTTGAGATCCCCATCCTATAACCATATATACACTTACTGGGTGTGAACAGCATAAGCCCCGTCCATCCACATCCTGGGGAACAGAGCCACTGTGTCATAACTTTGAAACCGTTGAGATCCCCACCATATAACCAAATAGCCTTACTGGACCTGAACACTTTAAAACGAGCGCGGGAATTTGCGATGACGTGCCATCGACTGCAGCGTGATCTCATTCTGCTATGCAGTTATAAGCTTGTTTGACAATTCTTTGCAAAGATCATCAGGTGTTCGATTCTGGGATTTCAGTGCAAAAATGGCCCTCTAGTTTAGAGCATGGAAGCTTTGATTTTCACTTGAATTCCACCAATTTCGCTCAGCCAGTAGAGCAATATTGGCCATAGTGTGCCTCTTGTTGTAATCTATATCATTTAGGTATTGTGTTTAATTTTCTGTATACATAACGATGAAGTGCCTGGGGTAACCAACTAGACATTATCTGTGATCGAAACGTGTTAGGTAGTACATGAAACTAGTGTTCACTGGTTTTATATTTCTTCATAAAATATAAATACAATTTAGAAAGAATATAACATTCAAGTATCATTAAATTCTGCTTAAGATGCATTTTTCGCTACGATTTATTGTTATTTTACTCTTCAGGTTATACGGGGAAAAAAGTATGGGTTGACCTCAACAATCAAAATGCGGCCGATTATTCTGATGTAAACCAGTGGGTCTCGTCTTCCGGCATCCCTCTGCCGTCTGTCAACGATTTTTGGTATTCTTCCCAGCCAGATTCACCAACTAAACGTCACTGTGGTGGTATGACCTATTTATATGACATGAAACTGAATGATAAAAACTGTGCTGCAACTTGGAATTATATTTGCGAGATGGACAGTCCAGTACAATAAAGGTTATCAAAATTGAGGGTTTGATTCAGGTGGTACTCCACCAATTTGAATACAAAACAGTGCGTTTAATTTGTAGATTGACTAAACGTCATTTTGAGAATACATCATTTTGAATACAAAACAGTGTGCTTAATTTGTAGATTGACTAAACCTCATTTTGGGAATCCATCCTTTTGAATACAAAATAGTGTGCTTAATTTGTAGATTGACTAAACCTCATTTTGGGAATCCGCCCTTTTGAATACAAAATAGTGTGCTTAATTTTTAGATTGACTAAACGTCATTTTGGGCATCCGCCATTTTGAATACAAAATAGTGTGCTTAATTTGTAGATTGACTAAACGTCATTTTTGGCATCCGTAATTTTGAATACAAAGTAGTGTGCTTAATTTTTAGATTGACTAAACGTCATTTTGGGCATCCGCCATTTTGAATACAAAATAGTGTGCTTAATTTTTAGATTGACTAAACTTCATTTTGGGAATCCGCCCTTTTGAATACAAAATAGTGTGCTTAATTTTTAGATTGACTAAACGTCATTTTGGGCATCCGCCATTTTGAATACAAAATAGTGTGCTTAATTTTTAGATTGACTAAACGTCATTTTGGGCATCCGTCATTTTGAATACAAAACAGTGTGCTTAATTTTTAGATTAACTAAACGTCATTTTGGGAATCCGCTCTGTTGAATTCAAAACAGTGTGCTTAATTTTTAGATTGACTAAACGTCATTTTGGGAATCCACCCTTTTGAATACAAAACAGTGTGCTTAATTGTTATATTAACTAAACGTCATTTTGGGAATCCGCTCTGTTGAATTCAAAACAGTGTGCTTAATTTTTAGATTGACTAAACGTCATTTTGGGAATCCACCCTTTTGAATACAAAATAGTGTGATTAATTTTTAGATTGACTAAACGTCATTTTGCGAATCCGCCCTTTTAAATACAAAATAATGTGTTTAATTTTTAGATTGACTAAACGTCATTTTGCGAATCCAACTTTTTGAGTACAAAACAGTGTGCTTAATTTTCAGATTGGATTTCTGACATTTTGTGCGACAAAAATCAACGTTTCAATAGAAAATAAGCTTTCCGTTTTTACATTTCACATTTCACTCATTCATGATTCAGTAGATAGTGTCATTGTTTTTAGTACTTCAGTCCAATGTTGGAGATCAGCATTACGACTCCTATTAACTAATCCAGTATTCGGGTTAACGACTGTGCTATGGCGCCACCATATATGCTTTGCCTGCATTTAAATCATGGTATATGGTCAGATAATACCCAATCATTGTCCATAGACCTACATTGTATCTATTTACTCTGTACTGAGTACCCTAATATAAGAAGCTATATGTTTGCTTACATATACTGAAATGACTAATTGTGCACCCTATAACCTGGTTTAAACCCCCTTTTGTCACTGAAAGTTCCAAGGTGGTAGCCCTATTGTCAACCCATTTGTGTTTGTGATGGCACATGCTTTGCTTATTAACGTTGTAATTGTTGTTTGTTTTAATGCATGTTTTTGGCTAACCATGTTTTGTGAAAGCTGAATTTCCTGTTCGAATTTTTTACCTACTTTTAGTTTTATATTATGTGGAGTGCGTAGTCCAGTGGTAGACCTCTCGAACTTCAGATCGAGAGGTCGTGGGTTCGATCGTCGTCGTGACCATGCTATTTATCCTTGAGCAAGATAATAATTAATCCACATTGCTTAGTACTGGTTCTACCCAGGGAGCCATCAAGAGTGATTAATCTAAGTTGCAAGAACTTGTTTCGCAATCGATGTAAAATAAATATGTTTAAACTAATGTGAAAGTAGTTCAGCATTTGAACGTTGTTACAGTTCACATCTCCGACTGACTGTACAACTGACTGACTGTTGTGTGGAGGAAGGCACGAACGATAACTCTACGTCACGTGACGGGACTAATGTGAAAGCTACAGTTCCTGTTTGACGTTTATACCTACTTATGCACACAAAAAACGTAGACATGTAGTCTACTTTATATGACCGTTATGTAAAGTGCTAACGTTGAGAATGTTTCATTATGTTTAATTTATTTAGCAATATCTTCAAATTGGGCTTGACTATGTATCTGACATTTTTACATTTTTAACCACAATATTACAAAATGTAATTCATGTATGTATTTAAATTTTTCGTTAGTCATTCAACTATTTCATTTTAATGCAATAGTGCATTTTAGCAGTGCAGTAAAAGTGTTTTTCATACCTGTGAAATATAGAGTTGTTGTTATTATACTGCCGAAACTATCTTTTTCAATGTCAAAAACATTAATTTTAGAAAATAACTGTTTAATTTATACAATGTTCTAACTCAAATAATGAGCTATAGTTTTTGAAATTTGGTCAGTTAGTTTAATAATGTCGTATTTTACAGTATACATGCCAGTTTGCAATTTCTTTTCAAGACTTCTTTAGATTGGAAATAGCTTACCTAAGAAAAAGAGTGGTAGTTTATTGAAATCTGTTGAGTTTATTAGAAGTTATGGTGACTTAAAACTTGTCATACTGTGTCCCTTTAAGAATCAAGATTGGTGTCTGTCCCTTTAGAATCAAGACTGCCATGTGTCCCTTTAAGAATCAAGATTGACGTGCATCCCATTAAGAATCAAGATTGCCGTGTATCCCTTTAAGAATCAAGATTGCCATTTGCCCCTTTAAGAATCAAGACTGCCGTGCATCCCTTTAAGAGTAAAGATTGCAGTGTATCCCTTTAAGAATCAAGATTGTCATGCGTCATTTTAAGAATCAAGATTGCAGTGTATCCCTTTAAAAATCAAGATTGCCATGTGTCCCTTCAAAAATCAAGGCTGCCGTGTGTCCCATTAAGAATCAAGATTGCCGTGTATCCCTTTAAGAATCAAGATTGCCATTCAATCCTTTAAAAATCAAGACTGCCGTGTGTCCCTTTAAGAATCAAAATTGCCATGTATCTTTTTTAAATGCCGTCTGTCCGTTTAAGAATAAAGATTGACGTGCATCTCTCTAAGAATCAAGATTGCCATGCATCCCTTTAAGAATCAAGATTGCCATGCATCCCTTTAAGAATCAAGATTGCCATTTGTCCCTTTAAGAATCAAGATTGCCGAGCGTCCTTTTAAGAATCAAGAAGGCCGTGCATCCCTTTAAGAATCAAGATTTCCATGCATCCCTTTAAGAATCAAGATTGCCATTTGTACCATTAAGAATGAAGAATGCCGTGTGTCCCTTTAAGAATAAAGATTGACGTGCATCCCTTTAAGAATCAAGATTGCCATGCATCCCTTTAAGAATCAAGACCGCCATTTGTCCCTTTAAGAATCAAGTTTGCCGTGCATCCCGTTAAAAATCAAGACTGCCATGCATCCCTTTAAGAATCAAGATTGCCATTTGTCCCTTTAAGAATCAAGATTGCCGTGCATCCCTTTAAGAATCATGATTTCCATACATCCCGTTAAGAATCAAGGTTTCCGTGCGTCCCTTTAAGAATCAAGCTTGCCGTGTGTCCCATTAACAATCAAGACTGCCATGTGTCCCTTTAAGAATCAAGATTGACGTGCATCCCTTTAAGAATCAAGATTGCCGTGTATCCCTTTAAGAATCAAGATTGCCATTTGTCCCTTTAAGAATCAAGACTGCCGTGCATCCCTTTAAGAGTAAAGATTGCAGTGTATCCCTTTAAGAATCAAGATTGTCATGCGTCATTTTAAGAATCAAGATTGCAGTGTATCCCTTTAAAAATCAAGAATGCCATGTGTCCCTTCAAAAATCAAGGCTGCCGTGTGTCCCATTAAGAATCAAGATTGCCGTGTATCCCTTTAAGAATCAAGATTGCCATTCAATCCTTTAAAAAATCAAGACTGCCGTGTGTCCCTTTAAGAATCAAAATTGCCATGCATCTTTTTAAGAATGCCGTCTGTCCGTTTAAGAATAAAGATTGACGTGCATCCCTCTAAGAATCAAGATTGCCATGCATCCCTTTAAGAATCAAGATTGCCATTTGTCCCTTTAAGAATCAAGTATGCCGTGTGTCCCTTTAAGAATAAAGATTGACGTGCATTCCTTTAAGAATCAAGATTGCCATGCATCCCTTTAAGAATCAAGATTGCCATGTATCTCTTTAAGAATCAAGATTGCCGTGCGTCCTTTTAAGAATCAAGACTGCCGTGCATCCCTTTAAGAATCAAGATTTCAATGCATCCCTTTAAGAATCAAGATTGCCATTTGTACCTTTAAGAATCAAGAATGCCGTGTGTCCCTTTAAGAATAAAGATTGACGTGCATTCTTTTAAGAATCAAGATTGCCATGCATCCCTTTAAGAATCAAGATTGTCATTTGTCCCTTTAAGAATAAAGATTGACGTGCATCCCTTTAAGAATCAAGATTGCCATGCATCCCTTTAAGAATCAAGATTGCCATTTGTCCCTTTAAGAATCAAGTTTGCCGTGCGTCCCGTTAATAATCAAGACTGCCATGCATCCCTTTAAGAATCACGATTGCCATTTGTCCCTTTAAGAATCAAGACTGTCGTGCATCCCTTTAAGAATCATGGTTTTCGTGCGTCCCTTTAAGAATCAAGCTTGCCGTGCGTCCCTTTTAAAATCAAGATTGCCTTGCGTCCCTTTAAGAATCAAGCTTGCCGCGCGTCCCTTTAAGAATCAAGATTGCCATGCATCCCTTTAAGAATCAAGATAGCAATGTGTCTAAGAATCAAGACTGCCGACTGTCCCTTTAAAAAAAAAGATTGAAGTGATTCCCTTTCAGAATTAAGATTGCCGTGCATTCCTTTAAGAATCCAGATTGCCATGCATTCCTTAAATAATAAAGATTGATGTGCATCCTTTTAAGAATCCAGATTGCCGTGTGTCCCTTTTAAGAATCCAGATTTCCGTGTGTCCCTTTAAGAATCAAGATTGCCGTGTGTCCCTTTAAGAATCAATATAACAGTGCTTCCCTTTAAGAGTCAAGATCGCCATGCAACCCTTTAAGAATCAAAATTGATGTGCATCCCTTTAAGAAATAATATTGCCTGGCATCTCTTTAAGAATCATGATTGCCATGCATCCCTTTAAGAATCATGATTTCCATGCATCCTTTTAAGAATCAAGATTTCCGTGCGTCCCTTTAAGATTCAAGATCGATGTGCATCACTTTTAGAATCAAGATTGCCATGCATCCTTTTAAGAATCAAGATTGCCGTGCATCCCTTTAAGAATCAAGATTTCCGTGCGTCCCTTTAAGATTCAAGATCGATGTGCATCACTTTTAGAATCAAGATTGCCATGCATCCTTTTAAGAATCAAGATTGCCGTGCATCCCTTTAAGAATCAAGACTGCCGTGTTTCCCTTTAAGAATCAAGGTTGCCATGCCTCCCTTCATAAATCAAGACTGCCGCGTGTCTCTTTAAGAATCAAGATTGGCGTGCATTCCTTTAAAAATCAAGATTCCCGTGCATCCCTTTAAGAATCAAGATTGCCATGTCTCCCTTTTAGAATCAAGATAGCAATGTGTTTAAGAATCAAGACTGCCGTGTGTCCCTTTAAAAATCAAGATTGAAGTGATTCCCTTTCAGAATTAAGATTTCCGTGCAACCCTTTCAGAATCAAGACACCATGCATTCCTTTAATAATAAAGATTGATGTGCATCCCTTTAAGAATCAAGATTGCCGTGTGTTCCTTTAGGAATCAAGAATGCCGTGTATCCCTTTAAGAATCCAGATTGCCATGCATCCCTTAAATAATCAAGACTGATGTGCATCCTTTTAGGAATCCAGATTGCGTGTGTCCCTTTAAGAATCAAGATTTCCGTCAAACCCTTTAAGAATCAAGATTAAAGTGCTTCCCTTTAAGAGTCAAGATCGCCATGCAACCCTTTAAGAATCAAGATTGATGTGCATCCCTTTAAGAAATAATATTGCCTGGTATCTCTTTAAGAATCATGATTGCCATGCATCCTTTTAAGAATCAAGATTTCCGTGCGTCCCTTTATGAATCAAGATTGATGTGCATCACTTTTAGAATCAAGATTGCCATGCATCCTTTTAAGAATCATGATTTCCATGCATCCTTTTAAGAATCAAGATTTCCGTGCGTCCCTTTAAGATTCAAGATCGATGTGCATCACTTTTAGAATCAAGATTGCCATGCATCCTTTTAAGAATCAAGATTGCCGTGCATCCCTTTAAGAATCAAGATTTCCGTGCGTCCCTTTAAGATTCAAGATCGATGTGCATCACTTTTAGAATCAAGATTGCCATGCATCCTTTTAAGAATCAAGATTGCCGTGCATCCCTTTAAGAATCAAGACTGCCGTGTTTCCCTTTAAGAATCAAGGTTGCCATGCCTCCCTTCATAAATCAAGACTGCCGCGTGTCTCTTTAAGAATCAAGATTGGCGTGCATTCCTTTAAAAATCAAGATTCCCGTGCATCCCTTTAAGAATCAAGATTGCCATGTCTCCCTTTTAGAATCAAGATAGCAATGTGTTTAAGAATCAAGACTGCCGTGTGTCCCTTTAAAAATCAAGATTGAAGTGATTCCCTTTCAGAATTAAGATTTCCGTGCAACCCTTTCAGAATCAAGACACCATGCATTCCTTTAATAATAAAGATTGATGTGCATCCCTTTAAGAATCAAGATTGCCGTGTGTTCCTTTAGGAATCAAGAATGCCGTGTATCCCTTTAAGAATCCAGATTGCCATGCATCCCTTAAATAATCAAGACTGATGTGCATCCTTTTAGGAATCCAGATTGCGTGTGTCCCTTTAAGAATCAAGATTTCCGTCAAACCCTTTAAGAATCAAGATTAAAGTGCTTCCCTTTAAGAGTCAAGATCGCCATGCAACCCTTTAAGAATCAAGATTGATGTGCATCCCTTTAAGAAATAATATTGCCTGGTATCTCTTTAAGAATCATGATTGCCATGCATCCTTTTAAGAATCAAGATTTCCGTGCGTCCCTTTATGAATCAAGATTGATGTGCATCACTTTTAGAATCAAGATTGCCATGCATCCTTTTAAGTATCATGATTGCCATGTGTCCCTTTAAGAATCAAGACTGCCGTGTGTCCCTTTAAGAATCAAGATTGGAGTGTGTCCCTTTAAGAATCAAGAATGCCGAGTGTCCCTTTAAGAATCAAGATTGCCATGTGTCCCTTTAAGGATCAAGACTGCCGTGTGTCCCTTTAAGAATCAAGATTGGCGTGTGTCCCTTTAAGAATCAAGATTGCCTTGTGTCCCTTTAAGAATCAAGATTGCCATGTGTCCCTTTAAGGATCAAGACTGCCGTGTGTCCCTTTAAGAATCAAGATTGCCATGTGTCCCTTTAATAATCAAGACTGCCGTGTGTCCTTTTAAGAATCAAGATAGCCATGCATCTCTTTAAAAATGAAGATTGCCATGCATCCCTTTAAGAATCATGATTTCATGCATCCCTTTAAGAATCGTGATTTCTATGTATCCCTTTAAGAAGCAAAGTTTCCGTGCGTCCCTTTAAGAATCAAGATTACCGTGCGTCCCTTTAAAACTCAAGATGGATGTGCATCACTTTTAGAAGCATGATTGCCATGCAACCCTTTAGGAATCAAGATAGCAATGTGTCTTTAAGAATCAAGATTGCCGTGTGTCCCCTTAAAAATCAAGATTGACGTGCATCCCTTAAAAATCAAGACTGCCGTGTGTCCCTTTAAGAATCAAGATTGAGGTGCATCCCTTTAAAAATCAAGTTTGCCGTGCATCCCTTTAAGAATCAAGATTGCCATGTCTTCCTTTAAGAATAAAGACTGCCGTGTGTCCTATTAAGAATCAAGAGTGTCATGCATCTCTTTAAAAATGAAGATTTCCATGCATCCCTTTAAGAATCATGTTTTCATGCATCCCTTTAAGAATCGTGATTTCCATGTATCCCTTTAAGAAGCAAAGTTTCCGTGCGTCCCTTTAAGAATCAAGATTACCGTGCGTCCCTTTAAAAATCAAGATGGATGTGCATCACTTTTAGAAGGAAGATTGCCATGCAACCCTTTAGGAATCAAGATAGCAATGTGTCTTTAAGAATCAAGATTGCCGTGTGTCACCTTAAGAATCAAGATTGAAATGATTCCATTTCAGAATTAAGATTTTGGCAAAGTTATGGCCCTTTGATTGTCATGTCTTTACCTTAAAGTTTTTGTGTAATGTATTTATAGCTTCAAAATTACTCTAGTTATTGAATTAGAATTTTAGACTAATGTTTCACATCAAATTCTGTACCTAATCCAACAATCCCCATAACTCTTCTATTCATTTGGCCTCTGAATTGGTAAGAAATGTTATTTTTACAAGTATATAGGAAAAATACCTTATAATCTTATTCTCCGAAACAAAAATGGCTGAGCTTAGATATTTTGTATGTAGCATCGTCTAGTAGTCCTCTACCAAGTTAGCTCAAATGGTGACCCTGAGACATGAGGGTGTGGGTAGGCCCCCTGAGTCATAACTTAGTAACCGTTGAGATTCCCACCCTATAACCATTTATACACCTACTGGGTATGAACCGACAGATACAACCATCCAACCAGCATAGACACCGGGTTGTTTCCCCACCACATAACCACTCGGTCATGACTTGGAAACTATTGGGATTCCCACCCTATAACCATATGTGCAGTTACTGGCATGAACAGGCGGATATAATCACCCAAACAGCATAGACCCCGGTCTCCTTCCCCACCCCTGGGGACATAGCCCCTCGGTCATAACTAGGAAACCATTAGGATCCCCACCCTATAACCATAAATACACTTACTGGGCATGAACAGAAGGATACAACCACCCATCCAGCATAGACCCCGGACTCCTTGCCCACGCCTGGTGACATAACCCCTCGGTCATAACTTGGAAACCGTTGAGAGATTCCACCCTATAACCATATATACACTTACTGGGCATGAACAGATGGATATAACCACCCAGCCAGCATATACCCCGGGCTCCTTCCCCACCCCTGGGGACATAGCCCCTCGGTCATATCTTGGAAACCATTGAGATTCCCACCTTATATCCATATATACGCTTACTGGGCATGAACAGACGGATACAACCACTCAACCAGCATTGACCCCGACCTCCTTCCCCAACCCTGGGGACATAGCCTCTGGGTCATAATTTGGAAACCGTTAAGATCCCTACCCGAAAACCATATATATATACTTACTGGGCATGAACAGACGGATACAACCATCCAACCCGCATAAACCCCGGACTCCTTCCCCACCCCTGGTGACATAGCCCCTGGATCATAACTTGTAAACCATTGAGATCCCTACCATATAACCATATATACACGTACTGGGCATTAACAGACGGATACAACCATCCAACCAGCGTAGACCCTAGGCTTCCTCCCCAACTTTGTGAACCTAGCTCCTGGGTCAAACTTTACAAATAATTTGATATTTTTAGCTCGACTGTTCGAAGGATAACCGAAGGCCCTGGGTTCAGTCCTCCGTGGTGCCACTGAGTTTCGTCGGTGTGTTCTTGGGCAAAACACGTTCCCTTAGCCTCGTCCGTCGGATAGGGACGTAAACCGGGTGGTCCCGTGTATCGGTCTATTCTCCGAGCACGTTAAAGAACCATAGTAATCTAATCGATAATAAGAGTAGGGAACGGTTCCCGGATTCCTATGTATTCTTCCCCTCTCTCTGGTGCGGCTCTAAATAACATATACTGTGTTGATGAGCCGTTAAACGGCATTCAATTTAATTCAATTCGAAGGTCAAAGTTTATAATCACAAATTGCGTTTATGTGTTGATAGGCTCTTAGCATCAGGTTAATGTATACGTCCGCATTTCTTAATTTTTTTTATCCAATCATCATCAAACGTACACATTTTATTATAAATTGGTCGATGATCATATCTATTGAGTTCAATATCATTGGATGAATGGTCAAGGTCACAAAGGGGTCAAAGGTCAAATGCATTTACATATACTTTTAACATATTTTCTTCAAATTTTATACTTTTTATTTTATAAAATTTGCATGATGTATCCTTTGAAAGAGTTATTGCCGGAGCCTCAATGCTATATTTATCCCGGACTCAAAAAGCTGCTCTGGGTGTCATTAAAACAACTGTATTCTGGCAAGAATACTGGGACTCAGTTAAATTGGTATACAGGCATTTTATGGGTCTTCTTCTACTTGAATTAGGTATCAATTTCAGGGATACAGTCTATACATCTTTCTCAGCATACGAATACAGCTGGTTCCAAACGTTATCGTCATCGACGTTAAACTGTATTAAAGGGACAAACCGACGGTCTAGAATTATAAGGTCGTAAGTTTTATTTACGACCTTACATGACCGTAGCAAAAAAAAACAGTACACGAGTGTATGGGAAGCCATAACCGTCAAAATGTGGACATTTACAAACCATCAATGACAGGCCGTTTAATTCAACAGGATGTCATTTGATGACGTACATATTGATTCGATGCGACGTGTAAACTATATTCATTCGTTACAAAGTGAATTAATACGGTTGGAAGTGAAATGATACGGTGTAAAATTTCAAACCATACGACGCAAATAGAAATCATTCAGTGCAATGACAAACCATATGACAATAAAACTAATGCAATACAATAAAATACAAGTCGGTACGATGAAAACTTAAACGATTCATCGAAAAATGTGAAGTGATACACAGCAAAGTAAATCAGTATGATGCAATATGAATCAGTTCAACGCAAACACATTTAGTCTGGTGGTAAGTAAAATAATCGGACGAAAACAAAGTCGGTGCAATGCAAACACAATCTGTTCGACAGAAACTGATTTCATTACGGATCATTACGTGCAAAGTGAAACGATACGATGGCGGCAGCACTGTCGATATTTGCCACGTTACTTACAGGATTATTTCCCCTACATAATTACTGGCTTTATAATAAATCAAAGTACTAAAAGTACTGAGAATGAAAGATTTGATAGGAAAGATTGTATGAATATTTGCACGATTGCTGGACATTTAAAATTTCCATAACTTTGACATAGTTTTAGCCAACTTAGCGATCTTGGGCGACCTACAAAAATCTTAGAGGGTCGATCCATTTCAAATATATTGTGATCAATTGTCATTAAACTGTTTCAAATATAGACTAGAAAATTGTTTTATGAAATTGCTGATGGATATACAGATTTGTGTTTTATGGCCAAACTGTCACTCAAGATGACCTCCATGTCTAAAAGTATGTCATTGATAGAGTGGCGTGTATTAAGTAGTATTCCGGGAACAATATGCACAAGAGGGCCTTATCACACTACTGGCTTGAATAGTCTTAGGCCTACTTTATACTCTCTTTTTTTTAAAATCTGATGTGTCTAGTCTGATGCAACTGCTTTTGAACTTGTCCAAACTTTTATTAATATAAATATATTGACTAAATTTTGTAAAGTTCGAATGAAATATATCTTTACGAGGCAAATATAGGACATTGTCATTAAATCAAGGGCAATAACTATCGTGTTTATTATACGATATACGCAGTTTTGAGTATGGTACACGCTTTTGTTAATATAAACACTGTGACCAAGTTTGGTAAAGACCGGATGCACAATGAGGGGGGCTATATTAAGAGTTCACAGTGCAAACTATAGGATTTTTCATTAAATCAAGGGCAATAACTCTGAATTTTATTAACCGATATGGGTTGGTTTCAAACTTTTCTGAGCCTTCATTAATATAAAGTCTCTGGCCACGTTCGGTAAGGATCGGATGCAAAATGAAGAGGCTAGTGTTCACAATGCAAAATATAGGATTTTCCATTAAATCAAGGGAGTAACTTTTGCGTTTATTATCCGATATGGGTGGTTTTCAAATTTGTCCAAGATTCCATTAACATAAAGACTCTGACCAAGTTTGGTAAACATCGGTTGCAATATGAAGGGACTACTAGTGTTCAGAAAGCAAAATATAGGGTTTTCCATTAAGTCAAGGACAATAGTTCTGGCGTTCATTATCCAGTATGGATGCTTTTCGAATTTTTCAGAGCTCTCATGGATATGAAGACACTGGCCAAGTTTGGTAAAGATCTGATGCACAATGAAGGTGCTAGTGTGTTAACAACAAAAAGTCAAAGGCCAAATGTTACAACGGCTTTAAATCTGTTAAATGGTAGGAAGTCACAAGTGTTATGAGACCTACTATGCATATTAAATTAGAAGCCAGTTACTTGTGGGCAAATTCTTTTTCATTGCCTCCAATAGTCAAGGAAGGAGAAAATAAGGGAAATAATAAACATATTAAGACTTTGATGTAATTGTCAACAGACATATAAGACCGGTGGGAATGGTAGAGCAACTATTAAGTAATAAAGCAATTTTTATGTATATTTTGTAGACAGACATTCTATGATCTGGGGTCAGTGGCGTAACCTAGAAAACGCCTTCTGCTGCAGGAACAAATAATTTAACAAGAGGCAGTACCCGTTGATTCAACACATTGAAAAAAAACTTCACTGTAGTATTGACTAAAAAATAAAAAATACAAATTTATAGGTGGAAAAAAGAACTGAAATAATACACGGGTAAAGTGGCCATAATTTTGATAAAAAAACACACACACAAAAACAAGAAACAGAACAGAACCTTGATGGACGAAGTAGGTTAAAATGCCGCAGCGATATGCAGTTTCATGATTTAGTCGATTTCCAAATACATGCTTCAAACAAAACATTAAATATGTTTGTAAGTGCAGTGCCCGAATTCACCGACTATTACTGAGAAAAGTAATAGGCAAAAGATTCAATAATATATTTTTGAAAATGGACATAAAAACATTTGTTTAAAACATGAATGCAAATAAAAATGAACATCCTAACAAAATGCATTGTCATTATGAATAAAAACTCAGATAATCTGGAGATTGACACTTGTTATGAATGAATACTGATAATCCGGAACTTGACACATGCTAAGAATGAAAACTCAGATAATCTGGAGCTTTACACATGTTATGAATAAAAACTCAGATAATCTGGAGCTTGTCACTTGTTTTGAATGAATAGATTTAGATCAGAACCTGATATTTTGATCATAACCTGATAAAACACGGGCTTTTCAAATTGGATGACGTAATGACGTCACAACGGTCAGCGCTGTGGCCATTTTGGATGACGTCATGTTGTTAAAACTGTCAGCATTGAGTTAGACAGACACTGATTGATGTCATAGCAAAACAACTTAACAAATGCGATCAGTGAACAAATTGACGTCATGACGTGGAGACACGTCTTAGACGTAGAGACACGTGTTAACGTTCTTGCACAACTAGACCCTGAACAATCTATGCAAGTTGTGATCAAATCCGATCTTAAATACAGAAGAGAACACATAACGTTAACAACATTTCTATATATACTATATTCCAACAGAATAACAATCCAGTGGTTTCTTTATTTCATATCATTAATAATAATTCACTGACTTCGTCGGTCACTATACACCTTTCAAAATAGTTGTGGCTATATACAGTTATACATAATATTGTAATATTTATGTTGTTTTCACGTTCAAAACGGGAGATAATTTCTATATATAATATATGCAACAGAATAACAATCAAGTGGTGTCTAAACATGTTTCTTTATTTTATCTTATCATAAATAATAATTCACTGACATCGTCAATCACTAAAAACCTTTCGAAATAGTTCTTGCTATATACTATTATACATAATAAATATATTGAAACAACTCTTCTCCCGGAAATCTTGTTTAATTTGGGTTGAATGAATCGCATCTTTGCGCGAATATAATAATAGTCGCTGTCAAGTGAATGTGCGCGTGACGTCACATCGTGTTTATTCCTTGCAAAAACTCGCTTTGAAAAAAAATCGCACACAACTCATACATAATGAGATTTTCGTAGAGTTTCTCGACCTGTTTATTTGCATTATAGCTGTTTCCAGAATCCAATACGTTCGTCTAGCATAGAAGCCTCGATTTATGAGAAAAAATGTAGATTATCCGCTACATGGCGATGAGGAGGTGCCAAAAGCAATGGCTATAAATGCAAGTTGAAAATCAATCTTGCATTCAAAATGATATATAGGGTCCTATAGAAACCACAGCGTCCGAACGCAATGGCATCGTAGGTTAGATCCGCACTGTACTGCAAACAAGGACTTGAAACTACAATGAAAGAGACAAAAAACAGCAGAAAGGGTGGTGAAGACAGGGTTACCGACTTGGAACGGTCAGTAGGCAATAAGACCTACTGGTTAGCTTGAATCGATTTTATATGCGCACAATCCTCGCTAATATCCTGTCTTCAGCGCCCAAATAGACAAGACAGTGTAAACAAAACTAAATCCCATCATAAAGGAAATCTCTAACAATAAAGTCCACATCCAGAGAAACCAACTAAAGATATACATACAAAATAATAAACATCTCAGGATGTATCCAGAATCGTACTGAACAACCATAGTAGTTGCAGCTAAAGAGAAGACCAATCTAGGGTTCGACCAGAAAACCCGAGGGACGAAAGAATTTAGAATGCGGCGGTAGAATTTAGAGAAAGATCTACGTAGTTTGTGATAACGAAAACCCTGCTGAAGAAGTTTACTTGTAATAATTTGATTACGATCATTGAAGTCTATAACATCATTACACGCTCTAGCAAATCGAATGAGCTGGGAGATATACACCCCATATGAGGTAGCACGAGGTACAACTTTTAAATGATAAGCTTTATTAACCGTATGCTGTTGTGAAGATCGGGGGGCATAGGAACGTCCGTATTCCCACAACAACAATTACGAAAAAGGTTCTCAGTCCATCGTTTTTATTTAAAAGCTTTTTTACACTTAATTTCATTGCATCCTCGATCGTTCTTAATATACTGGGGAAGTGGGAGTGTGTGTGTGTGTGTGGGGGGGGGGGGGGGGGGACTGTCGGTTTTTTTGGACTGCAGTAAAGGGATAAAGGGAGTCATAGAGTGTGTCATCAGCAAGTAATACACATTAAGTTATTAATAAATTGGTGGTTTATAGATTTACTGTCATACCTGTGTTAGCAGTCTCTTTATTTGAACAACCACCTGTATTAAGCAGTCATACGCTTTTCTCATTTTACAGCCAATATTCTCAATATGGAGGGAGTGTCTTATTTACATAAATATTTAGATTTTTATATTTCCTTCAGCTTAAATTCCACTAAAACGAGACTGTATTGTTAAGCAGCCACCTGTGCTAAGTGGTCAGTTTTGGTCCTTCCCCTGGATGGCTGCTTAAGACAGCTGTGACAGTATTTTTAAAGCATTGTATTATGTAGGGGAAATAACCCTCTCTTTGCACGTAATGAAATCAGTTTCTTCGAACAGATTGTGTTTACACTGCACCGACTTTGTTTTCGTCCGATTATTTCACTTACCACCAGACTAAATGTGTTTGCGTTAAACTTATTCATATTGCATCAAACTGATTTACTTTGTTGTGTATCACTTTAAATTTTTCGATGAATCGTTTAAGTTTTCATCGTACTGACTTGTATTTTACTGTATTGCATTAGTTTTTCGTCATATGGTTTGTCATTGTACTGAATGATTTCTATTTGCGTCGTATGTTTGAAATTTTACACCGTATCATTTCACTTCGAACCGTATTAATTCACTTTGCAACGAAAGAACAGAGTTTACACGTCGCATCGAATCAATATGTACGTCATGAAATGATTTCCTATTGAATTAAACGGCCTGTCATTGGATGGTTTGTAAATATTACTGACTATAATATCTGTTATAGTCAATGGTTATTGGAGGACACACTAGCATTTTGAACTTATTGAGATTGAATAAATTTCACGGTGCAGTTGTTCGTACATGTACACCGGCATCTCCCTCTTTCATCCTAAATTTTAACAAAGAGGTAAAATGTACTTTGAGCTTACAGTTAAAAACTTAAATTCCCTCCCTCCCAGCCCACAGGATCATTGATTTAAATCGATAATAGTGTCATCAAGTTGTATAAGTACAACAAGTTCATTTAAGACATTTCGTTATTTGTCAATACTATTCAAAAGATAGTGTTTTTTGTTGCAAGATCATGTTGCAGTGTTTTATGTTGCAAGATCATGTTGCTTACTCTCAGTTATATATTTTCAGTTGATGTCTTCATCTGGATCCACTTACCTAGTCAACAATTACTGGCGTGGCATGGACATTACGTGCACTTACATACTTGCTGGAACTTTTGGACTACAACTAATTGATGTGTTTAAATGTTGTAATGTTTAATTACTCGGCGGGCAGCGAAGATGTGAAAGGAAGGACATATAAGTTTCAGTTTAACTTTATTCAGCTCCTGTATACCCAGAGACTAAATTGTAATCTGAACATAAATTATATACAAATTTGCTGTCGGTACGAATTGCTAAAAAACATTTTATTTGAATGAATTCGGTGCACTTGTAATTGTGCTTGAATATCAACCATGCTTTCAACACTTGCTTAAATGCAAATTAGTTGTAACAATTATAACATTTAATAACAGAGAACTGGGGGTTGTATTCACTAATGAAAAGAAAATTAACAATCACGAACAAACATTAACAGTCCTATACCATCTGTAGTCTATAACATTACATTGTCTTTCACGTACCTTTTATATCCTTACATTAATTAATTTGAAACATAATCCGTGTCTCTTTTTGTATGTTACGTTACCATTACTATTTAATTAAATTTATAATAATAATAAGAGCATGTTTTTTTCATATCCGCGATATTTAATTTTAACAAATAGAACATGTTTTAATATATATATATTGTAATGTTGTCATCACACGCATGTTCCCATATGCATTCTACATTTCATAGCGTGAACATGATGAACTAGCAAACTTTTATAAGACACTTACAGTGGTCTAATAATCGCTTTTGCCATATTTTAAAAGGTCGTAACTGCCAGATACAACATTTTGATGAACATCTTCCTTTCCGATTATTTAATAACATAAGGTCGTAAGTGCAATTGCTCAGATTACAAAGTCAAAATTATTTATTTTGAAATAACAAATACTTTGTTTTATGAGAAAGCAAACTACAGCCTGTCATATGAGATTGTTCAGAGAATTCACACAATTGATACTGTCAGTCCGTTTTTTACGCTTTCCCAAAAACTATGATTTTTACTTACGACGTTAAAATTCTAGACCATACGGTGACAAGCTAAATGTGTCCCCAGTCATGTAATACAATCGTCTCAAAACAACAAGTATTACACGGTGACAAGCTTCATATGTTCCCAGTCATATAATACAAGCGTCTCCAAACAACAAGTATCACACGGTGACAAGTTACATAATTATGTTCCCAGTCATATAATATAAGCGTCCACAAACAAACGGTGACAAGCTACATACGTATGTCCCCAGTCATACAATACAAGCGTCCCCAAACAACAAGTACCACACGGAGACAAGCTACATATGTTCCCAGTCATATAATACAAGCGTCTCCAAACGACAAGTATCACACGGTGACACTTTCATAATTATATCCCCAGTCATATAATACAAGAGTCCCCAAACAACAGGTACCACACGGAGACAAACTACATACATTATGTCCCCAGTCATATATTACAAGCGTCGCCAAACAACAAGTATCACACGGTGACAAGTTACATAATTATATCCCCAGTCATATAATACAAGCGTCCCCAAACAACAAGTACCACACGGAGACAAGTTACATATGTCCTCAGTCATATAATACAAGCGTCTGCAAACAGTAAGTATCACACGGCGGTGACAAGCTACATAATTATGACTCAGTCATATAATACAAGCGTCCCCAAACAACAAGTACCACACGGAGACAGTCTACATATGTCACCAGTCATATAATACAAGCGTCCCAAAACAGCAAGTACTACACGTTGACTCGCTACATATGTATCCAGTCATATAATACAAGCGTCCCAAAACAACAAGTTCTACACGGTGACAACCTACATGTGTACACTGTCATATAATACAAGCGTCCCTAAACACAAGTACTACACGGTGACAATCTAAATATGTACACAGTCATATAATGCAAGTGTCTCAAAACAACATATACTACACGATGACAAACTGCATATGTTCCCATTCATATAACACAAGCGTCCCCAAACAAAAAGTTCTACACGGTGACACGCTACATATGTCCCCAGTCATATAATGCAAACGTCTCCAAACAACAAGTACTATACGGTGACACGCTACATATGTTCCCAGTCATATAATACAAGCGTCCCCAAACAGCAAGTACTACGCGGTGACACGCTACATATCTCCACATCCATATAATACAAGCGTCCCCAAACAGCATGTACTACACGGCTACGCGCTACATATCTTCCCAGTCATATAATACAAGCGTTCCTAAACAGCAAGTACTATACGGTGACACGTTACGTATTCACAAAATCATATAATACTAGCGTCCCTAAACAGCAAGTGCTACACGATGACACACTACATATGTACAAAGTCATATAATACAAACGTCCTCAAACGATAACTACTACACGGTGACAAGCTTCATGTTTCCTCAGTCATTTAGTACGAGCGACCCCAAACAACAAGTACTACATGGTGACAATCAATATATGTCCCCAGTCATATAATACAAGCGTCTCTAAACATTAAGTTCTACACGGTGATACGCTACATATGTCCCCAGTGATATAATACGAGCGTCCACAAACAACAAGTACTACACGGTTAAACGCTACATATAATACAAGCGTCTCCAAATAACAAGTACTACACGTCGACTCGCTACATATGGCTCCAGTCATATAACACAAGCGTCCCCAAACAACAAGTACTACACGGTGACTCGCTACATGCGTCCCCAGTCATATAATACAAGCGTCCCCGAACAACAAGTACTTAACGGCGATAAGCTACATATGTCCCCAGTCATATAATACAAGCGTACTCAAAAAAAAAGTACTACACGGTGATAAGCTACATATGTCCCCAGTCATATAATAAAAGTGACCCAAAACAACAAGTACTACACGGTGAAACGCTACATATGTCCCTTGTCATATAATACAAGCATCTCCAAACAACAAATACTACACGGTGACTCGCTACACTTGTCTCAAGTCATATAATACAAGCGTCCCCAAACAGCAAGTCTACACGGTGACGCGCTACATATGTCCCCAGTCATATAATACAAGCGTCTCCAAACAACAAGTACTACACGGTGACTCGCTACATATGTCTACAGTCATATAATACAATCGTCCCCAAACAAGAAATACTACACAGTGAAACGCTACATGTATCCCCAGTCATATAATACAAGCGTCCCCAAACAACACGTTTACACGGTGACACGCTAAATATGTCCCCAGTCATAATACAAGCGTCCGCAAATAACAAATACTAAATGGTGACTCGCTACATATGTCTCCAGTCATATAATACAAGCGTCCCCCAACCAACAAGTACAACACGGTGACTCGCTACATGTGTCCCCAGTCATATAATGAAAGCGTCTCCAACCCACATGTAATACACGGTGACTCGCTACATGTGTCCCCAGTCCTATAAAGTAACCCAACAATATGGAAACAATGATCTTAAGAACGGGGATTGTCGGGTGGAGGTGGAGATGGGGTGGGGGATGGGGAGGGGGGTGGGGGGCGGCGGGGGGTTGGTAATAAATATGAAGTCTGCATCGCACATCGCAAATAACCGTAAATGTCAAATCAAACTTTTTGACCTTTGAAGCAATACTCACATGACACGAAAATAACGTTTTCGTCACTATTGTAATACTCAAGATATAGAAGATGAGTTTCATTTCATTCTAAAATGTCCATGTTAGTCTGATATAAGGATGAAATATATTGCGCAATGTAATCTTCATCGCCAAGTACTTACGCTTAAATTCATAGAATTATTGCTGAAAATGAAACCAAAATGGTTCTTTTTAAATTGGCTAAATATCTCACTTGTGGGATGTCATACGTAGAGAATATTTATCTTTAGAGCTAATATATTTCTGTATATCAGTCATATAGTTTTTAAGTTAAACGTGACTTAAATATGTATTTTGTAATTGTTGTATATATGATGATATACTTAATGTACAAATCAGTACGTCTGTTCATAAAAACAGTCTCAAGACCATCTCAATATTAAACCAGTATTTGAAAGACGCAAGTATCATCCTGGCACCAATTATTCATGATGATACATACATCCTGGCAGAAGCGATTTTTATTTGCTTCGTAGCACAGTGAAAATGCTTCTAAAACGCTTAGATCTATGAGGCGTCATTTTAGTGTTTATACCCTTTTTTTGATATCATAAAACTTTGATTTCAAAACTCAATGTGTGATATCGCTTCTTTTTTTTGATATCACGTTTCATATTCGATTTAATGATATCAGCTGTAACACAATCATCAGGACATTTTGATATCACTAGTGTTGTAATATCAAACATTCAATTGTTGATATTATTACATTGATTAATAATAACAGATAAAGTACAGAAATTGTTCTAGGACAGACCAAGTGACAATGCTCGGTGCTGATTAGAGGCATGCATGTTTTAAGTTTAATACATTTTAAATTTATATGGCTTTTCACCTCTTGTTCACCTCTTTTTATATATATGGACTATCTATCGAGCGAAATTAGACTTGTTTCTGCAACAAATATGCAATGTAGAGATAAATTTCAGGTAAGAAAGACGTTAGTTTCGTGTTAGTTTAAACATTTAAGACTTCCAAACTAGTCGGGGTTTACAGTGGAACCAAGATGACGGGATTTCCAGGTACAGTTTTTAATCTTAAAGAACTGCCATTATCCTCTGCACATTTCAGTAACATGTTAACATGTTTCTACATGTACATTTTAATAAAGCACATATTTAGTGAATTTGTTTATGCTGTTTATGTTTATTACTATTAAAAAAGAATGTAATAATGAACCTTTGGAAACGGCCGAGCACGACACATACGAAATATTGCAGTCTCGGTTTGATTGAGACTGTTCATGAGCGGTAGTGAAATATGCTAGCTACCGCTCACGCCCTCTCCGGGTTGAGCAGAACTCAATATTCATAAAATCAATAATACACAATTTTAACCATCCCGAAGATGGCATGCATACGGCGGTGGACATGGAGTTAATTGCTTCCCCATGTCGTACGGCCTATGATCCCAGTATCTAATAAAATTAAATGCCCCGAAGAGCGAAATAAACATAATGGAATTTGGTTGGGAGCAGCGGTTATGAAGCCTGCGTATCACAAGTAACAGCCAAAAGACTAAATTAAAAAGCAGACAACATATCCTATAAGTGGTTAAACAATACCCAGAGCCTTTTATCGGCCGGAGTAGTGGAACCACTGAATCAAAAATTAAGTAAGAAAACTAAAGAAATTGAAAATGTACCACCGATAACTAAATATAAGTATCGGGCTCAGCGATCTCCAAAGATCGAATGAATAACAATACTGATTGCAAGCGCGGGGAGACGTTTTACTGCCGCCACACTGCACAAGCAAGATTGCATTCATAACATACGTTGTAACAGACAATACGTTTATCCGAGTTATACAGTCCACCGGAAAATTGTGCAACAAGACACATATACCCTATTGATATTCTAGTTACGTAGTTTTCTCTTTCAAAACATACACATATTTGAAAAGTTTCGTTAAAGAAACTAACCCACCAAATAACGGCAAAATTACACAGCAAAGCCGTTTATCAAAACGCTGTCCAGGTGTTCATGTCATATACTAATGTATATGTGTATAATTATGTGCCGATTAAAAGTATAGGTTTATATTCACGGGTTCTTAAAGTACCCGTGGTCGAATATGCGCAAAATAAATGAGTTGGTAACTTAACTCGACGCTCCAGTATTGGGGTTTGGTCTGACTGGTAAAAGCCGTTTATTTTGTGTTTATAGAGGTTGGATTTTCAAAATATGTAAGTTATATATATACTTCATCTTTAATAGGTTTATAAACGGTGCACATCTGTTGTAAAATGTGCCTGCTGATGTCGGGATAGGGACTTTAACTTATAAGAATCTATTGGACTCTACAAATTGTAAAAAACATAAATTCTATTATCATTACCATCTCAAATTTCGAAAAAAAGTATTGATTTTGTTAATCCATGTAATAAAAACATTTCAAAACTACATGCAGTTAGTCATCTATTTCACGTATTCTATGTTCATATAGGGTATTATTGTGTATATATGTTTCAACAGAAAGAATGTGCCAACGAACATCAGAGTTTAGAAAATGCAATATAAAATTTCAATGGTGTGATATTTTCGGATATATATTATTAATGTGCATACTAGTATAATATAATAACGAGAGACACAGATTTATGTTATAATGATGTTTACTACACAAGCTAAAGATAGGAACTGACCAGCATAGTACGAGAGAGGCATGAGCCTGCAATGTATGATTGACAGATAGAGAGGAGGAGCTAAGCTAATTAGAAGTCAATGACATCTTCCTTTCTTGAAAGAATAATGATTCATATAAACAAATGTTTTAATTAATTCATCTCCGAGTAGTCCATAATGAAAATGAATGTTGTTAAACTGTCAATGTTATTTTGGCAGCACTGATAGGAATATCCCTTCATAGATTGGTATCAAGATAATGTTCACATTAAATCCAATTTGAACTTTGCTTCGTGGAATTGACCATGTCAAACAAACATCCAGCCACAGTTTTATGTCTTCAGTGCCAGAACTTTTCAATGTTAAAACAATCAAGCATTCACCTTTATTTTACAGTGTCAAAGTTGCGTTAATATGTTGCAGCAGTTTCAAGTACTAATTAAACTAGTTAATCACTAAATCTCGTCGAATCGTCTAAAGTCACTTTTACGATATGTTAAACTTGTAATTAATATAAGAACAGTTTATACATATTGACTTGTTTACAGGAAATCCCCAATACTTGCAAATATGAAATTTACTGTAGATCATAAACTGCAAATAAGTTCTCCAGTCATGTCTAATATAGAAATGATTACATTTATCATACTTAATGTTTAGGAATTATTTGGATATTAATTGCCTATTGAGGTTTTACTGTAAACATACACATTTCAGCACTAAGAGGTTACTAGCACATTCGCGCTTTATTATCTGATCTTTAAAATCAGATTTAAATGCATAATCAATTTACACAATCGCCATCCCTGTATCTGGCTGGCTTCCTGATATTATCTCTGGGACGCAGTGACCTTGTCGTAATGTTCTGCCGTTGAATGTCATCAGTTGAGTTATGAATAAGTTGGCTGGTTGTTATTCCATGATCCTTAGTGGACGTGTCATTGTAATCATCGTCCATGATCATGATCACCACATGTGTTGGCTCTGATGTTTTCTGGAGATGATCTCAGTTACGTCTGAGTTAAAGCCATTTTCTGTTGTAATGTTATACGACCTTGGTGGGGAATGTTTACTATCAATGACTGCTGGTTCCCACACTTTATTTTTCCAGTAGCATACTGAATCACCATCCTGCAGGGGTTCCAAGATTGTTGTCCTTTTATCATAGTAGAACTTTCGTTTCTCCTGGCATTTGAGTAAGTGTTGGTGAGCATCTTTTGCACATGTGGTTCAAGTAATGCTGAATTTTTTGTTGGTATTTTATCCCGAAGTTTTCTGTTGAACAAGAATTGTGCTGGAGAGTAGTCACAACCTGTGACTGGCGTATTTCTGTATTCTAGAAGCGCGATGCTTTCGTTTTTGCCATTTTCATATGCCTGTTTAAGCAATTTCTTCACGGTTTGAATCGATCGTTCTGCCATGCCGTTGCTTTGACTGTGTGTCGGGCTACTTGTGGTTATTCTGAAGTTATTGTTTTTTGCAAAGCCATATTATCTGCAATAACTTCCTCAAGAATGCCGTGCACAGCAAATATTGCTAACAGCATCGTTTGTACTGATTTGACGTTTATCACGTTTAGTTTTCTAATTTCCACTAATTTACTGAAATAGTCCACACATAAGACATAGTCTTTTTTCTGTACTCAAATATGTCGACACCTACATTCTGAAATGGTCTTTGTGGTATTTCGTGCTGTTTTAAGGGGCTCTTTTTGATTTTGCATTTTATACTTGTTGCACGTCGCACATGTGGAATGGGCTTTTTTAATGTCATGCTTCATTCCTGGCCAATACATAGACTCACAGGCTCTGACTTGTGTTTTTACCATTTCCATGTGACTTTCATGAAGTAGTGTCAGCTTTTTACTCATTTCTTCTAGAATTCTAGCAACAAAACATCATCTATAATGTGTATTGATGTTTTGAAATTCCAGTATGGTCGCCGTGTTAGTGGAAGGCTTTTCATATGATGAGGCCATCCTTCGTTGACAGTTTTATCCAGTAGCACGGGTTTCGTCATTTGCAGACGCTGTCCTAATTTCATTCATTTGATTATCATCCCATATGGTGATTTTGCATCAATGAGTGAACTGTGACGTTCAGTTCCTCAGCATTTTTAATCGTTTCCGGATCCGTCTCATTTAGATATGCACGTGACAGTGTAAAAGCTACAACCATGTACTTTCCAGGAGTATATTTCAGATTTATATCATATTTCTGGAGCTGTAATAACATCCTTTGAAGTCGTGGCGGTGATCCAGTTAGAGATTTCTTCAATATGCTTTCCAAACGTTTATAGTCGCTTTGTACATTCATGTTTTTTTCCATATATGTACGCATGATACTTAGATGTAGCGAACACTACGGCTAGTAATTCCTTCTCTGTCATGGCGTACCGCTTTTCAGTTTCCGTCCGTGTTCTTGATGAGTACGCGATGGGATGTCCGTCTTGCAAGCACCAATACCATTTTAGAGGCATCGGCTTGTATTGTAACTTCCTTTGTTACGTCATAGAAACTCAGAACCGGTTCTTTTGTTTGCAATGTTTTTATGTGTTCTAATGACTTCTTTTGTTCGTGTTCCCATATAAAACGATTTTCCTTGCGTAGCAAGTTTCTGAGAGGCGCGTTAATTTCAGACATATTGGGAATGTATTGTGCAAGAAAGTTCACTCTCCCCAGGAGGCGTTGTACACCTGCCTTATCCTCATGGGATCATCGCATGGCAGATCGCATTTCCAGTATAGCTTTCATTTTATCTGGGTCAGGCCTCAGTCCTTCTTCGCTGATATGATTTCCCATGTATTTTACCGATTTGACTTTGAAATGAATTTTTTCCTTGTTGAACTAAATATTCTTCTGTTCAGCCTTTTTCAGTACTTTGTGCATAATTTCATATGGACAAATTTCATCTTTTGCGGCGATTATCATGACGTCTGCTATCATAAATCCACCTTCAATGTCACCAAATGTCTCAGTGTTTTTCAGTTGAAAGACTTCACTGCTGGATTTCAGTCCAAATGGTAGACGTGTTTATCAATAACGACCAAAAGGCGTTCGAAAGGTACATAAGTACGAGCTTTCTTCACCGAGTTCAACTTCATGGTAGCCGTCCTTTTCATCTAAGATGTTGAACAATTTCTTCCCACTCAGTTGTGACGTAACATCTTTGAGTGTAGGTATCTTGAAGTGATGCCTTTTGACTGCCTTGTTCAAGTCGCAAGTGTCTATACATAGTCTTAAATCGCCATTTTTCCTTTTCGGTCACAACAATACTGTTAACTCAATCCGTCGCTTCCTGTACAGGTATTAATATGCCATCTTCAACGAAATCATATAGTTTAGGAAAAATTGTGTACGGTAAGTTTCTCGGCGCGTTCACCACAGGCGGCACTCTCTTATCGATTTCAATATGGTATTTTGAGTTTGCCAAATAAGTTGGAATGGCTTGGAATAAGTAGCCATAATCACTTAACAAAGTTTCTAAAATGTATTGTTGATCAAT
Organism: Cyrtodaria siliqua; assembly: GCA_037043455.1. Lineage (NCBI taxonomy): Eukaryota > Metazoa > Mollusca > Bivalvia > Adapedonta > Hiatellidae > Cyrtodaria > Cyrtodaria siliqua. The sequence goes on from JAWPHD010010065.1 coordinate 85,951, forward strand.
TGAGTCGACCTTTGACACAAGTTGTAATGTCTGACAAACTTTAAGCCCAATTAACGGTGTCGGACAGTGTGATTTCTATAGGACCCTATATCTCATTTTTGAGAATGTAGATAGTTTAGTTGTTGTCTTTCTCAAAACGGCGTCTTTTAATTTGTTGAAAAGTGTTTGTGGGATGATATTCGCCTCTGCACCAGTGTCTAGCTTAAATTTTACAATTGTGTTACCCATTTTGACTAAGAAATACCATCCTTTATCCTCATTTAAGGCTGCTATTTTCAGTTCTCCTGCAAACTCACAATCTGACGACGAGTCTTGCACTTCTGCATGATTTACTGCTCTCTCTCTTTATTGTAGAAGCATACCTTTGAAAAACGATTTAAGCGAATACATGTGTTGTATTTCTTTCCGTAAGCAGGACAGGTTGATTTGTTATGTTTCCGACCACATTTATTATAGTTCACCATAGGCTGCTGCTGCTTTATTTGCATATAATTATAGCTCGTGGGACGATGCTGTTGTTTGCTCTGCGCACTATAAATTTGAGCCGGCTTTCTGGCTTGATTTCTGTAGTGAGTTTCTTTTGTACAACATCTATTTTCTGATCCTTGTTTTATCTCTTTGATTTGATTCTTGCTGCACTCAGCTGCTCTGCATAAGTCGACGACACGGTTTAAATCTGGACTTTCAGAGTCTCTTAGGAGCCTTTCTTTAAGCCGTTCATCCTCAATGCCAAATATGATTCTGTCCCTGAAGATCTCGTTGTTCTCTGAAATTTCAGTTTTTAGACTTTGTTTTGAGCTCATTGATGAATTCATCGATTGACATGTCATTTTGATTAATATTCCAACATGTATACCGTTCAATCACAGTGTTTTTTCTTGGTTCGCTATAGTCACTAAACGTTTGTTGTACTTTTGCTATATCCTCTTTGTCATCATCATTTTCCCAGGTAAAGTTATTAAATATTTCAAGGCCATCATCTCCAATACAAGTAAGAAGTACTACAACCTGCACTTTTTATCCTTCTCGATTTAACCACTGGCTATTAGGTAATAGTCGAATTTTTATTGCCATCTCTTGAAGTCTTCTGCAAGATTAGCATATCCGCAAAAAGCAAGAGGCTCCAGAGGTTTAAATTCCTGTGCCATTTTAATTTTCACTGAATATAATTAAGTTATTTTCACATCTCATTAACACCTATGATCGAACATAATCCAGTCAGTCACGCCTAATATGCCAATGATCGAATATAATCAAGTCAGTCACTTTTAATATTCCAATGATCGAATATAATCCAATCAGTCACTTTTACTATTCCAGTGATTGAATATAATCCAATCAGTTACTTTTACTCTGACACCATGTGATATCTTTGGATATATATTATTAATGAGTGGGTGTTTATACTAGTATAGTATAATAACGAGAGACACGGCGGGTATTTCTTTATTTACACTGTCCTGTTTTAATGGGATGACAGTAGGGTAAGTGTGAGGTTTGGTGCACACTAAAACCGGTTTAAAAGAAAGTGGCCTACTTTGCCACTGACCGTTCCAAGGCGGTAGCCCTTTTGTGAACCCTTTTGTGTTTGTGATATCGTTTGCATTTATTATTACTTTTGCCTTCTTGTTTGTCTGTTTGCGTGTTTGTTTCTGTGTTTTGTGGTTGACTGTCCTCCTTGAATGCTACTTTCCCTGTCCGATCTTTTTATATTTCTTTATGTTATGATGTTTACTACATAAGCTAAAGATAGGAACTAACTAGCATGGTATGAGAGAGGCATTAGTCTGCAATGTATGATTGACAGATAGGGAGGAGGAGCTAAGCTAATTTTCAATGATTGTAAGAAGTCCATGACAAATGGCATTTTTAAATTTAGTTAATTTTCAACGTCATTATGTGTTTTACAATGTTGATAAATGATAGGTTTGCTCGAATTATTAATGTCATCACGCCGATTTAACTAGGCATAATCTGTTAAACGCTGCTTGAACATAGAAATAAATAATTGCTTATCCCCTACATCTGAGATCCACTTAAAGCATCAACTTCTTCAGCAATATGTATAGCGTTTGTGTACAACTGCTTTAATTCACCATTCAAGTCATTAATAACAATCATTGGACAGAATCGAGCTTAACGTGCAGCTTTGGCGACTCCGTGTCTTACATTTAAAGAAACTAAACAGCCAAATAACGGCAACATTACACACCAAAGGCATGGCATTAGATGGCTATGAAATTGTCAGATTTACCACACACTCCCTTCTTTATAAGACTGTTTAAAAGTTCTGTATGATCCTCCCATCCGTTGTAGACTGTTAGAAAGTTCTGTTTGATCAATTGTATTGAAGGCTTTACAAAAATCAACAAACAGGCAATAACAGCTTCCGCCTGTTTTACTGATATATGTGTTAACCATTGGCATTAGTGTGAACATATATATTACCTTTTGTGGTATAATCATTTTTAACGCCCGAGTGCGCCTCATCAGTCGTATTGTGACTTTTTATCCAGGTGCTTAATCTGTTGCAAGCATAACAGTTAACATCGTATTAAGTGTGTCGGAAATCGTTAACGTTATTGAATGATCCAGATTGGTGACATGAGCATAAAATGCCTTGACCACAAACTATCGGAAAATCACCAGTATCAAAATATATTATACAGAGGTGTACATGTACACCCGACATGACTTAAAGCCCAAAATACTTCTCCCAGGGAGAAAATGTGAGTTATGTGTTTCCAGACAGTCGTAGCAGCATGCTGACCTGAATTTACAGGTCAAAGCCTCCTAAAATATGCGTCTGCATTGTAGCACTGTATAAGACAGATGGATAATTTATACCAGCATAATATAGATATTAAATGGCATTGAACTGAACAAATTATAATGAAGGAATTGAAAGAAATCTTTATCTAAATAGTTAAAAACATACTAGACTTCATTATGGTCAACTAGTGATTTTTGTTAATACACTGAAGAGATATGAAAACGAAACACGGGAATTTCCGCTATATATTGTATATACTGCACACTTAATTGCACATAATATTCCAAAGATGTTTTTTTAAAAAAAAGTTGCAGTTAACAAGAGAAAGGACACAACTGTGATGTTGTAGACGTTTTAATCACACTACACTTTGTAACAAGAACTTCATCAATGTTGAAGTTGCTCTTCGAAAACTTGAGCTAGTTCAGTACTGTATTTAACGTAAATGTTTGCAAAATTTTGCATCCTAAGTTTGCTCACATGATTGAGCCAAACGCGTACTCTGTGAATAATGAAACATTGCAGGAATACTATTTGCTGTATTATTTGTTGTTTTAGTATTTTTTCCAAAAGGAAAGGTCTTACGTAGCCATGTACCATTCGATTAAAAGCAGCATATTGCACATACAATATATAGCGGAAATTCCCGTGTTGCGTTTTCATATCACTTGAGTGTATAAAAAAAAGAACAACAACACTGAAACTTCATTCTCAATAATGATTTCAGCACAACCCATAGAAAGATATTTTGGAGATATTCATTGCTAGATCATACTCTATATTACCATGAATCTCAAAACTCGTTTTGTCAGAATGTGAATATAATGATTTAAAAAAATCTTCTTTTTTATACTAACTCTTTTATCGAGGGAAAATCTTGTTTTCTTTACATTTATTTGCTGCATAAACTAGCATCATAGACTTTAGTTTAATATATAACCATTAGTTAATTCATTACGTCTTTTACAGGTTTTATGCAGATAAATACAGTACTTCTTGGATGTAGCAACATTGCCCACAAGTGCGTGCTCAATTATGATCACATACTGTGATAATTGCCTATTAATCTCTTGTATTTGGGGGTTTAAAGAGTGCATTTTACCATCTCTACTAGTACTCCGTGACCTGTTGAGTTATCAAGCTTCACATCTGTAACACTGTTCTGCAGTTCTAAAAGTGAAGTGTGTGGGGGGGGGGGGGGGGGGGGGGGGGGGGAGGGGGGATTAAAAATGACATCAATCATATATCATTCTCTTGCAGGTTGTCAACATCTGTAGTGTTACCCAACTGTTTATTATACAATAATTGTTTGATGTTTGAAATACCACCCAGCTTTGTAGATTGTCTGACTGTGTGAAATAAATTACTATTTTCCGTGATTTTATTAGTTATTGTATATTGTCCAGCATTTGTTTTGTTTTACAATATGGTTTATATTTAGGTTTGATATCCATTATCAATTACTAAAACATTTACCTGAATCCTGTCTCTCTACCCTTTTTTATATATTTAATAAGGTTGTATATCTTTAGTTAGTTTCTCTGGATGTGGACTTTATTGTTAGAGATTTCCTTTTGATGGGATGTAGTTTTGTTTACACTGTCTTGTATATTTGGGCCTTATTGCCTACTGACCGTTCCAAGTCGGTAACCCTGTCTTCACCACCCTTTCTGTTGTTTTTTGTCTCTTTCATTGTAGTTTCAAGTCCTTGTTTGCAGTACAGTGCGAACCTATGATGCCACCTATGTTCGGATGCTGTGGTTTCTATAGGACCCTATATATCATTTTGCATTGCATAATGTTGTATGTTTTTCCGTGTATTGATCATTCTAAAATAATAGTTAATGTCCTAACTGCCCGAGTTTTTCTTTCTTCGTGTTCCGCTTGTACAAGTTTGTCATTTAATTTAAATTTTTAACTTTCATATTATCTACCGCAATGTGAAACATATCTACAATTGTTTTAAAAACGTCTGGTCGGAATACGATATCCACAGTTGGGATATGACTGGGTTTTTGTTGTTGTTGTTGTTGTTTGTAGTATTATTCTCATTTTGTTTGCTGCCAGAACGGCAGCGACTCTTATATGGTTTTCATAATTGCATATGGTAAGATAGCAATGAACAGTTTCTTTGAGTTAACACAACCGTATAATTACACATGGTAGCAGTGAACAGTTATTTGTGTTGTGATGCACACGCTAACGCACATGTGAACAATTGTATTTCTGTGCTGATGTGTAATTCTAGCTTGTCGTACTACAAAGGTGAATATTAAATCAATATATAACGCATGTCAAGGTGATGACTAGAATGAAGCGAGTCGTTCACCTTGATTCAAAATGTTTGGAAGGAAGAACTGATAGTACAAATTGAGAAGAAAGTATCTTGTAAGAAAAAACGGTAGTGACATGTTTACGTCTTCGTGACAACTTTTTTTTTTATTATTGTTTTAACACAGTTGACTTGATCTGTTATTATGTTAAACTTTGTTCCCAGTTCCTACCCAGATATAATGCTGTTTTCTCTCGGCAGCTATTTTACGCTTGCGTAAAACCTTGCTTGTCTCCTATGACGCTATTCGTAAAAGTACTTCATGTTTTAGCTACGTTTGAAACGTTCTCGCCTCTCACCGATGCGGGGTCGAATTCCACTAGGAGCTCGACTTGTAAGTGAGAAAATGTCGATTGTTATGGATGATGGGAGGTATACAGTACTGGTTCTTTGCCTCCAAAATTCGACCGCCATACTAAGCCTAAAATGTGCTTAAAAAATACCATTCCATTTTAGCGACATTTTTTGAAAAATTTGCATTTCATGGAACATTTCACAATACGTTCTTGTGGTGTCGTATCCGTGAAGTCGATGTGCCCTGTTAACAGGCATGTCTTCTTTATTTAAGTCTTAACCATTCTGTATATAATGCCTTAACTTTTCTTTGGTTTCCTCCAAAGAGTCATTTCTGTTCTCTTGGATTCCAAAGAACTTCATTTTTAACGGCGTGATTGCGCTTCAATATCTTCACTTATTTCAACATTTCTTCTAGTCGTTTAACATTATTAGGCACAGTTGCCACTGATTGTTTCAACACATCTTGTTTGTCAATCAACTGTCTTTTTGATTCGTTTACATCTCTTAACAAGTTTTCTTCAAATTTACCTTCCGTGCGACAAATACTTTTGACGATATCGAGCTTAACATCAAACATAGCATTTCCGGGCATTTTATTTGATGCGTTAATAGAAGGGGCGTAGTTATTTAGCCATGTCGGAGTATCGTCGATCATTTACATGGTGTTGGCTCAAATGTAATCCCCGAGAATTTCCACATTATGCCCACGACCGCGACCACTAGAGCCCAGGGGCCCCTTATCTCAGAGGACCGGATTTGTTTCCCCACACATTGTGCAGCAAGCAGGAAGAATAGTAACATATTAACTTTATTGAGTATACTGCCATTACTGGCCAGTATTACTGGCATCTTCAAGCATTATAATCTTCGAGTAGCAAGTTAATTATTTGCTGTGTACTGTAATGTTAACTCATTGTTTAAAATACTCAAAGTTTTTTTGTTTTTTTTTGTTTTCTGGTTTCTAGTTTATCTTTTTGACGCTATGTGTAAGCATAATTGACACGAATAGCTGTTTCAAACAATGCACTTGTGTCAAGCTTGTCCTCAAACTGGTTTTAATGGTTTCATTTCAGCCGTTGCATCAATAGTTATATGCGTTGGAGTTCTCGCAGCTGCCCGCACAGGTAATAGACAAGGTATGCGGTGCTTGTTGTCTTACGTAATATGGTGATTTTGATTTTATTATTATTATTATTATTGTTTGTTTTTTATTTTTTAATATTTGTTTTATTTTATTTATTTATTTATTTATTCTGTTGGGGAGGGTTGGAATAGGTGCGTTGACTTACGCAATGTTGTCATCAATATATCCCACCATCAGAAGCAGTTTGGTCAATATATCACACCATTAGAAGCTGGGAATCAGGTGTTGCACCGAAAACGGGACATGAACTGCATTTCAGAGAAAGTAGGTCATGGCGACGTTCGCCATGTCCAGTCGACAAGAGGAACATCCTGTTGTATATGTATGCAGTTTGGTAATAAACAGCGCATTAAAGTCAGTTTGGAGTTCAATTGTAAACAATAATATCACGAGCCCGAAGGGCGAGTGAAATTATTGTTTACAATTAAACGACAATCCGTGATATATTACAAGATAATTCACCGTAAACGATGTTCTATTTCTATTCTAATACCCCTAAAATGTGAAAGTAACGCACACATCTGAAATCTTTCGCATTGCTTTGATTACTCTCCTAGCGTTGCAAACGTTACAATGATATCTTTCGCATTGCCTTGCTTATTCTCCTTACGTTGCAAACGTTACAGTGATATATCGTTGAATATAACGAGATATTTTAAACTAGGCTATATATTGCGGGTGTGTTAGAATTAGTAATATTCCATTAATATTTACAACAGATCACAACAGATAAAACGTATATTAATATATTTCATTATATATTATGCATCTTGGAGGTTAAAACATCAGTTCTCATGTTGTTGAAAATATAGTCAGTGGTAAAGTTTGTCATTTTTAGAGCAAAGGGTAGATATATACAATGTTTTCCAACATCTCACATTGGCCATGTGAAACCCACATACTCGTCAGATGGAAATCTGTTCCTTATGGCCAACACAGCACATGAGGGAATAACTCGTCTGTTTTTCTTCCCCAAAATTCCATACACCATTCGAGTGAAGCGTCGGTAGGCAAGGTACCTGACAAGCCTGTAACAGAAATAAAGATTCATGTACATCCAAGTGTTGAATAGTTCGATCATTCATGGAGCTGCAGAATGAAATGTACACAAAGTAATCTTTTTTTAATATTTGAAGTACTGAATTTGTTCAAATTCTCAAGTTATAAGAATGTTGTCTATTGTATTCGTAGAGCTTTTCAAGTTGCTTTGCACGATATCCATTAATAATATAATAAACAAGAATTTGTACATACTCGTGCAATAGATGGTCTTCTTCAGGCCGCCCAGACTCTGCAATGTAATCGTACACGCACACTTTCAAAACTTTAGGTTGTAGACAGTTAAGGATAAACCCTTCCTCTTCAGGAAAGATCATAGACAAACATCGTAACATTCCAGATATGCTTCAAAGAAGGGATCGAGATGTTGCGAATGCAGACAGTATAGAGATCAGACTGTTAATGATTAACTCAAATTGAAAGCGTATTACCTACAAGTTGTAATAATTATCGACAAGAATGCACAAATGCTCTTTGTTATGGTCCGTAATTTATAGTTCCGATTAGCATATAACTATCCCAAAGAGGAGGTTTTTAACGACACTGATAATAATACATTGTATACATACTTTTTGTGTGTATATATCGTTTCTGTGAACGTAGACGCATGGTCCTGTCTGTTCTAGTGTTTTCGTGAATGTCCCATCAGAGAGTAGTTCACACATTTGCTGCTTTCTCTTGTAGTTAAAAGCTTGGCATTTTTTTCTGACATCGCATTCCACGGCGCAATCGCTTAACGGTTTGTCGTACAATGTTAAAAACTTAGACTTCGTATCCGAACACGCATTCTGATTTGTAGTTTTAAAATATTTATTTTCAAATGCATCATATATCAAACCTGAATGCAGCAGCACTAAGTAAATAAATATCATTCCCTCGTACTGACCGTTTTGATCACCATTTTTCCACAAAAAGCATAACAATATATATATCTGAATAATATTGTATCAGTCAAGTTTGTTTGTTTGTATGGTGTTTTACGTCATTTCTAACACATGTAATTTTTTGTGGTGGAGGTAGACCACCCACTTTTCCTGGGTAGAACCAGTATTGTACACCTCCCATCATCCGTCGAATATCAATCAAGTAACCAACGCAGGCGACAACACATTTATATCGGGAGTTGGAAAGTATATTTGTTGAACGTTGAATGGGTGGTTTACCTCCACCACAATTATTTTTTTCGAGCATCATATATAGCCCTACATGTGTTGAAAATGACGTTAAACATCATACAAACTTTTTTTTTAAAAAAGCCAAACTTGTAAATTATTCATGAAACCTTTGTTTGGTTTAAATTCTTTAGGACAAAATCAGAACAGGTTATTGTTAAGTGAAGGCACACATTTGCAAAAGTTTCCAATGGAATGAGAAAGTCTTATAATGTTTTTGAGATGACATGACGCTAAGCACCATGAAGTAATTTGCTGTTTTTGAGATGACATGACGCTAAGCACAATGCAGTAATTTGCTGTTTGTGAGATGACATGACGCTAAGCACCATGCAGTAATTTGCTGTTTTTGAGATAACATGACGCTAAGCACAATGCAGTAATTTGCTGTTTGTGAGATGACATGACGCTAAGCACCATGCAGTAATTTGCTGTTTTTGAGATAACATGACGCTAAGCACCATGCAGTAATTTGCTGTTTTTGAGATGACATGACGCTAAGCACCATGCAGTAATTTGCTGTTTTTGAGATAACATGACGCTAAGCACCATGCAGTAATTTGCTGTTTTTGAGATGACATGACGCTAAGCACCATGCAGTAATTTGCTGTTTTTGTGATGACATGACGCTAAGCACCATGCAGTAATTTGCTGTTTTTGAAATGATATGACGCTAAGCACCATGCTGTAATTTGCTGTTTTTGAGATGACATGACGTTAATCACCATGCAGTAATTTGCTGTTTTTGAGATAACATGACGCTAAGCACCATGCAGTAATTTGCCGCTTTTACTTAAGAGGTTAGAATGCACTTCTAGAATTTAATATAACGTATATCAGTTACACTATGTTAAGTATAATGGACTCTGGATGGGAGGTGGATCTTGTAGGTAGGAGCAGTCCCGTCGCTCGAGGTCTTCTCGTGATCTGTGTTGACGTATCTCTGCTGCAGCAGTCGAGTGTAATTTAATTTATTTTTGAATAAATCATATATCTATTTACGAAAAATACGACCAAATCATAATAACGTATTACAGAGGGCACTATTAACAGTATAAATAGTGATGTAAATTAATTTACGATATTGTTGTTGACTGCGAGTCACTGTTTTACATATAGTTATAATATAGGAACATCTTTAACAAAATATCATCTCAGAAACAGGTTGGTCAATTTTTACCAAACTTACCAAGATGGCCGACATTACCTCAAAATATCGTTTCAGAGCCATTTTGGCACTCTAGTTTTAAAAATATTAATGAATGAATGGTGTTTTACGGCACGTCGACACCTACATAGGTCATAAATAGGAAAGCAACCCTACACGTTTCACTAAATCGTGTCGAAAATGATCTGAAACCATCATGAATAAAAGTGCAGTCACAGACCATATAGCTCAATCGTAGTATGTCATTGACTGAAAAGGGAGGCTCAATTCTTTAAAGACAACCAGATGTTTCGATAAGAAAATGAAGCCATCGTGATTAGGCAAAACACTCTAGTTTTAAAAAAAGAACCATGTTCAGTTGGTTAATGTGTTGGTAAGCATATGAATAGTCCATTGCGTAGTGTGCTGGTTGATTAGTGCTTTAGTTGTCCATTGGTTAGTGCGTTAGTTGTCCATGGTTAGTGCGTTAATTGTGCATTGGTTAGTGCCTAATTTGTCCATTGGTTAGTGCGTTAGTTTTCCATTTGTAGGTACGTTAATAGTCCATTGGGTAGTGCGTTAGTAGTCCATTTATTGTGTGCTAGTTGGTCATTGGTTAGCACGCTAGTAGTCTATTGGTTGTGTGCTAGTTGGCCATTGGTTTGTACATTAGTAGTACATTGGATAGTACGCTAGGACTACAGTGTTGATTGCTTTTGTAGTGCATTTGTTAGTGTTTTAGTAGTCTATTGGTTGTGTGCTAGTATTCCGTTGGTTAGTCCGCTGTTAGTCCACTAGTTAGTACGCTGGTAGACCATTGCGTAGTACGTAGTACGTTAGTAGTCCATTGGTTGTGTGCTATTTGGCCATTGGTTAGTGCAATAGTAGTCCATTGGTTAGTACGCTAGTAGTCCATTGGTTAGTACAATAGTAGTCCATTGGTTGTGTGCTAGTTGGCCATTGTTAGTGCGTTAGTAGTACATTGGTTAGTGCGTTAGTAATAAATTGGTTGTGTGCTAGTAGTCCATTGGTTAGTGCAATAGTAGTCCATTGGTTAGTACGCTAGTAGTCCATTGGTTAGTACAATAGTAGTCCATTGGTTGTGTGCTATAGTTGGCCATTGTTAGTGCGTTAGTAGTACATTGGTTAGTGCGTTAGTTAGTAAATTTGTCAGTACATTAGTAGTTAATTGGTTAGTGCGTTAGTAGTCCATTGGTTAGTACATTAGTAGTGCATTGGTTAGTGCGTTAGTAGTGCATTTGTTATTGCATTAGTAGTGCATTGGTTACTGCGTTATAAGTACATTGGTTAGTACGTAAGTAGTACATTGGTTAGTACGTTAGTAGTACATTGGTTACTGCGTTAGTAGTGCATTGGTTAGTGCGTTAATAGTGCATTGGTTAGTGTGTTAGTAGTGCACAGGTTATTGCGTTACTAATATAATGGTTAAAACGTTAGTAGTACATTGGTTAGTACGTTAGTAGTATATTGGTTACTGTATTAGTAGTGCATTTTTTAGTGCGTTAATAGTGCATTGGTTAGTGTGTTAGTAGTGCATATGTTACTGCGTTAGTAGTACATTGGTTAGTTCGTTAGTAGTAAATTGGTTAGTGCGTTAGTAGTGCATTGGTTAGTGCGTTAGTAGTACATTGGTTAGTGCGTTAATAGTCCAT
>JAWPHD010010066.1:0-97531 GCA_037043455.1 Cyrtodaria siliqua
GTGTCCTACCGTCTGCCTCTAGCGTGATTTTCAGTGGTTGTATACTACCCCAGCAATCACAAAATGAAAGTCAGAGTAATTGGACATGTGTAACGACATTCCTTAGGTTAAGAGGAGTATGAAGTTTTATGAACATATGTCTCATACTTTTCAAGATATGGCCAAAGTTAGGTTGCAGGTTTAAAGTGTTTCAAGCGACACAAAACGCAGACCCAGAACTGACTTGTGAGAACAGTTTCCATAAAATGTTCTGGGCTGATGGTGGTTGGAGGGGGGTGGGGGCTGATTTCGGGTGGGTTGGGGAGGTGACTACGGAAAGAAACAGTCTGTTATACATTGGTCCACTTCTTTCTGCCATATTTGGGATATAATTGTGAGGCACAACAACACTTACTAAGAGTTAATTGCAAAACTAGTTTAATGTATAGCATTACATATCTATTTGGAAGTTGAAGAATGTATAAGTTATTTACAATATATGGCCATTAAAATATATTTCAAAGGTATAACATATCAAATGTTAGTAAAGGTTTATCACAAGAATGTTCTAGTAACGGTATATAACTATATATTTAACAACACAGGCATAACAATGTATAAAATGTTTTATTTCTATGCTTTTCAGTGAAATAGTGGATTTTAAGAATGAAACAGTTTTATTTTTTTTACTTGCGGACTACTGTTTTTTTCAAAAACATTTTTTTTGATTTGTTTAGAAAATAACTGTTTAATATATAACATTTGACTGTAAATGATCTAAGAAAATGAGTTATAGTTTTTACAACTGGTATTTCAGAATTGTTGTCATTTACAGTGAAAAATGTCGTCATTTTTTCAACAAGAGAAGAGGGCCTGTGGACGCTCTACTGGCTAAAGATAAAGTTTCTGTATAAGGGACAGATCTCTGTCAAAAATCATTCAACCGGAACATGGCGATGATATGCGCAATTAGGCTTGGTACTCATCATCCTGCTAAGATACACTGAAAATCCGTCCAGGGTATCAGGAAAACTAGTCGGGACAAAAGTTTGTGTATTAAAACCTTAAAAGGGCAATAACTCTGCCAGAAATCATTCAACCGGAACATGGCGATGACATTCGCAACAAGGCTTGGTACTCATTATCTCCCACCAAGATTCATTGATATCTGGCCAGGAATTCAGAAGAGACTAGTCTGGACAAAGTTAGTGCATTAAAACCTTTAAAAGGCCATAACTCTGCCAAAAATCATTCAACTGAAACACGGCGACAATATTCACAACTAGGCCTCAGATACTGATCATCCTTGCCAAGTTTCGGTAAAATCCGGCCAGGGGATAAGGAAAACTAGTCGAGACAAAGTTTGTGTATTAAAACCTTTAAAACGCCATAACTCTGCCAAAAAATCATTCAACGTACATGCGACGATATGAACAAACTAGACCTGATACTGACCATCCCTAAAAAGTTTCATTAAAATCAATCCAGTGGTTCAGGAGAACACATCGATGATAGGCGCAACTAGGCTTGGTACTCCTCATCCATGCCAAAATTCATTCAAATTCGGCCAGGAGTTCAGAAGAGACTAGTCTGGATAAAGTTTGTGTATCAAAACCTTTAAAGGGCTATAACTCCGCAAAAATCATTCAACTGGAACACGACGATGACATGCACAACTAGGCCTGGTACTGATCATTCCTGCAAAGTTTCAGGAGAACGTAATCTCCGTACACAATTTGTGTACTAAAACCTTTAAAGGGCTATATAAAACTCAGCCAAAAATCTTTCAACCGAAATACAGAAATAACATGCATAACTAGGCTGGTACTGATCATCCCTGCAAAAGTTCGTTGAAATCCAGCCAAGGGTTCAAGAGAAATAGTCCAGACAAAGTTTGTGTATTAAAACCTTTAAAGGGCCATAACTCCGACAAAATCATTCAACCGGAAACACGGTGATGATATGTACAACTAGGCTTGGTTCTGATCATCACTGCAAAGTTTCGCTGAATCGGCCAAATGAAGGTCCTATCATCTCAACAGCATAAATCAATAGCCATAACTCCGAGTTACTTATCCGATTGATTGTTTTTCAAACTTGTCTGATCTGGTAGAGTTTGGTAAAGATCGGGTGAAAAATGAAGGCCCTATCGTGCTAACGAGGCAAAATATAGCAATTTTAACTAAATCAAGGGACACTACTCTGGTGTTACTGGTCTGAACTGAACTGGTTTTCGAACTCGTCCGAGCTTTCATTGATATCAACAATCTGGTAAAGTTTGAAAAATATCTGATGAAAAAGGTTGCCATATCGTCTTAACGAGGCAAAATATAAAACAAGAGGCCCAAGAGGGCCTGTGGACGCTCTACTGGCTAACATGGCTCTTATAACATCAATGAAGCGAGAGACTGCCATTTACGGTTTTTTGAAAGTTTTGGGCAAAAAACAGCTTTTCAACAAAATCAAGGGACATAACTGAAGAATCTGGAAACGTTTGGTAAAGATCAGATGAAAAATGGATGCCCTACCGTATTAACAAGGCAAAATATAGCATTTTTAACTAAATTAAGAGCCATAACTCCTCTGTTACTGGTCCGAATGGTCCAACATAGAGCTAAACAAAAATTTAAAAAAAATAAATAAAAAATAACTCAACTGTTACTAATCTAATCTGTGTGTTTTTGAACTTGACCGAGCTTTTATTGACATTAACTATCTGATAAAGTTTGGTAAAGATCGGATAAAAAATACAGTCTTAACGAGGCAAAATATAGCATTTTGCACTAAATCAAGGGCCATAACACCGCTCTTACTGCTCCGATATGAATGGTTTTTGAACTTGTCAGAGCTTTCATTGATATTATCAATCTGATAAAGTTTGGTAAAGATCAAATGAACAATGAAGCCCCTATCGTCTTAACGAGGCAAACTATAGCATTTTTAACTAAATCAAGGGCAATAATTCCGCTGTTAATGGTCCGATATAGCTGGTTTTCGGACTTGTTCAAGCTTTCATTGATATTAACAACCTGTTTAAGTTTGGTAAAGATCAAATAATAAATGAAGGTGCTAGAGTGTTCACAAGGCTTAATATGGCATTTTTCAGCAAAACAAGGGCCATAACTCCGATCTTGTCGGTTTTCGTACTAGTTCGAGCTTTCATTGATATAAAGACACTGGCAAAGTTAAGTAAAGATCTGATTAATATTGAAGGCCCTAGAGTGTTCACAAGGCAGAAAATAGCATCTTTCAGAAAAAACAAGGGCCATAACTCCGGTGTTACTGATCCGATTTAGCTGGTTTTCGAACATTTTCAAGCTTTCATTGATATTAACAATCTGTGCAAGTTTGGTAAAGATCAAATAATAAATGAAGGTGCTAGAGTGTTCACAAGGCAGAAAAAACAAGAGCCATAACTCTGGTGTTACTGAACCAATTCAGCTGATTTTCGAACTTGTCCAAGCTATCATTGGTATTAACAATATATGCAAGTTTGGTAACAATCAAATAATAAATAAAGGTGTTAGAGCGTTCACAAGGCAGAAAATAGCAATTTTCAGAAAAAACAAGGGCCATAACTCCAGTGTTACTGATCCAATTTGGCTGGTTTTCGAACTTGTCCGAGCTTTCATTGATATTAACAATCTGTGCAAGTTTGGTAAAATCAAATAATAAATGAAGGTGCTAGAGTGTTCACAAGGCTTAATATGGCATGTTTCAGCAAAACAAGGGCCATAACTCCGGTGAAATTTATCGGATCCGGCTGGTTTTCGAACTTTTCCGAGCTTTCATTGATATATAGACACTGGCAAAGTTTCGTAAAGATTTGATTAATAATGAAGGCCCTAGAGTGTTCACAAGGCAAAAGTTAACAGACGGACGGAAGACGGACGACAGACAACTCGCCATCCCATAACCTCTGCTGGCCTTTGGCCAGTAGAGCTAAAAATTAACTAAATCAAGGGCCATAATTCCGCTGTTACTATTCCGATCTGGCTGGTTTTCTAACTTGTCCGAGCTTTCACTGGTATTAACAATCTGGAAAGGTTTGGTAAAGATCGGATGAAAAAATAAAGGTCCTATAGTCTTAACGAGAAAGAAGTTAACGACGGACGGACAACTCGGCATCCCATAAGCTCTGCTGGCCTAAACAGCAATTTTATCATACAAAGCCAATGATGTCGTCCAATTGTTGTTGTTTTTCTGCATACTGCAGTACACTCTGATTATAAAGCATAAAACAAAAAGAAAAATTGTTGTTTTGTTGTGAAAAACAGATTTTATTTCATCGAGAAGTGATCAATTCGCATTCGTGAAAATATAAAGTTTTCACACTTCTCGATAAAATAAAATATGTTATTCAATCCAAAACAACAAATATCCTCTATGTATACAAAATATGAAGATGTGGAATATGTAATAAATTGGCATAACATTAGAATTCATATATATTGTAAGATTTAATTGGAAAAGTAGTTTAATATATAGCATGACATAATTACATACAAAGACATATCCTTTATAACAAGAGGGCCAAGATGGGCCAAGATGGCCCATCTTCAAGAGGGCCAAGATTGCCCTGAGTGTTGCTCACCTGATAATCTTCAAAAAGATGAAAAAATTGTAAAACAAGCATATAATTTCATACCAGAATGAGATCACGCATTTGATGCGCATCATCGCAAATTTCCATGCACTTATAGTGTTCAAGCCCCATAAGTGTATATCTGGTTATAAGTTGGGGATCTCAACGTTTTTCAAGTTATGACGCAGGGGTTATGTCCCAGGGGCGGGGATAGAACCCAGGGCGAATTCTGGTTGGATGGCTGTATCTGTCTGTTCATGCCCAGTAAGTGTTTATATGGTTATAGGGTGGGGATCTCAAAGGTTTCAAAGATATGACCCAGGGGCTATGTCCCCATAAGTGGGAATGGACCTCTGGGCCAATGCTGGTCGGATGGCTGTATCCATCTGTTCATGCCCAATAAGTGTATATATGGTTATAAGGTGGGGATCAACAGTTTCCAAGTTACGACCCAGGGGCTCTGTCCCCATGGGCAGGTATGGACCCAGGGGACAATGCTGGTTGAATGGTTGTATCAAGTCTGTTCATGCCCAGTAAGTATATATAATGTTTATGGTTATCGGGTGGGGATCTCAACGGTTTCCATGGACTTTTTCCCCAGGGGTTGGGACAGACCCCAGAGCTGATGCTGGTTGGATGGTTGTATCAGTCTGTTCATGCCTAATAAGTGTATATATGGTTATAGGGTGAGGATCTCAATGATTGCCTAGTTTTGATATATGGGCTATATCCCCAGAGGTGGGGAGCCGATGCTAGTTGGATGATTGTATCAGTCTGTTCATACCCAGTAAGTGTATGTATGGTTTTAGGGTGGGAATCTCAATGGTTTCAAAGTTATTAATCCGGGGCCAATGCTGGTTGTATGGTTTATTCGTCTGTTCATGCTCAGTAAGTGTATGACTGTGGTTTCAGTGAAGAAAATCTTTTTAATATTTTTCCCCTAAATAAGCCAAATTTGACCCCACGTTCTCAATCTGAACAAACTTTATAAAGAATCATAAGCTTATGGTACATACAAAATATTAGACCTCTAGCCCTTGTACTTTTATAGAAGATATTTTTAAAAAGTTTTTCCCTATATAGTCTTTGTAAAACATGTGACCCCTCGGGCGAGGCCAGATTTGACCATGGGGTCACCATTTTAACAAACTTGGTACAGGAACATAGCTAGTTTATGCTAAATGCAAAATATTAGACCTCTAGCTCTTGTAGTTTAAAACTGCGAACCTTGTGGCGGGGCCAGATTTGACACCAGGGTCACCATTTGAGCAAGCTTGATAAAGGACTATAAGCTGATGCTACATGTAATATATGAGAGCTCTGTGCTTTGTGGTTTCAGAGAAGAATGTTTTTGAAGTGTTTCGCTTTATAATTCACTATATAAGTCTATAAAAAACATGAAAACTCTATACACAAACTTTGGACCCCAAGGTTGCAGCCATTTTTAACCCTGGGGACTTCATTTGAACAAACTTTAAGTCCAGGAGTTGGCGATCATTAATAAAGAAAAACTTTCATAATCTGTTGAGTGGTTCTGGAGAAGAAGATTTCCAGCCATCCTGGATGTCACACTGACCTAATTTTAACAAATTTGAAAACCACTACTGAACTCCGGATCAACCATGTGAAGTTTGGTCAAAATTGACCAAGCAGTTACTGAGATGTCGTTTGAAGCAATTGTTGACGGACGGAGGACGGATGAAAAGTGACCACAATAGCTTACTTGAACTTTAAGCTCAAATGAGCTAAAAACATGTTAATTAAAATAGATATATAAAATGTTTACAAAAGCATTTTCTTTGCATATATGTATTAAACATCTTGGGTATAGAATTTGTTTTATTATCCTCGTCAATATGTCTAGGACGGGTCGAGGGCATTCCGCCATAGACCTTACAATGTTCATAATAGTTCATGCATTAAGTCTGATAAGACTCATGAGCATATGATAGATACTTCAACAACTACTCAAAATAGATACAATGACGTGACAGTGTCTTAAAGTAATTCATGTAAATACATATAACAACACACAAATGAATTGAATTGAATGTTGTTTAACGGCTCATCAACACAGTATAGGTTATTTAGAGCCGCCCCAGAGAGAGGAGAAGGATACATAGGAATCCGGGAACCTGCCCTACTCTTATTATCGAATAGATTCCTATGGTTCTTTAACGTGCTCGGAGGATAGACCGATACACGGGACCGCCCGGTTTACGTCCCCATCCGACGGACGGGGCTAAGGTAAAGTGTCTTGCCCAAGAACACACCGACGGAACTCAGTGGCACCACGGAGGATTGAACCCGGGGCCTCCAACAACACACAATAGCATGACAAGCAATATACACTATTTAAATGTAATTTTCGTTCATGCATTATGAGAATTCATGTTTTACGACAATGGTGCACAGAACCCAACTTCAAAGAATGCATTTATTGTAATACTGAAATATTTGAATTAATAGAATTTTCAGTTGTCACAAAAGGTGTACCTAAAAGAAACAGTATTAAAAAAAAACACACACAAAAAACACACCAAAAAACAAACAATTAACACAAATTTCACACAGGAGGGTAATAGTATTGTTTACCATCACTTATCCGGTATATACAGATAAATTTCTTAGATCAAAGTCTTTGTATGTGTATATAGCCAAATCTTTTATTTGTTTCTTATTTTCTGATGTTATTAAATGAGTCAATTTGATCATGTTCGGTCTTCTATAAAAATATGATTTTAAGTACAATTTTCTAAGGTCATTATATAAAGGACAAATAAAAAATGGTATTCGTCCTCTAACACATTGCATAGTTTGCATTTTCTGTAACAATGAATAAAATGTTGTATACAAAATGAAGATGAATACTTAATCAATTGGAATACAAGAATGCAAGTAAGGCTCTACACATGCATAACATGGCTGTTATTAAATAAATTAAACAAGAGGCCCATATGGGCCTGTGAACTGTGAACAGCTTTATTTAAATACACAAACTATACTCTTTTTTATTTTTTAGATATTTTGAAGCGAAAAAGAAACACAACTTGGGAATTTCCACTATATATTGTATATACTCCACACTTAATTCCACATAATATTCCAAAGAAATCCCAAGATGTCTGTAAACAAAAAAACAAAATGCAGTTAGTGTTATCTGTGATGTTGTAGACGTTTTAATCACAGTACACTTTGTAACAAGAAATTCATAAATGTTGAAGTTCCTCTTTGAAAAATTGATCCATTTCAGTACTGTATTTAAAGTAAAGAGTTTGCAAAATTTTGCATCCTAAGTTTGCTTGATCCAAACGCGTACTCTGTCAATAATGAAACTTCGAAGGAATACTATTTGCTGTGTTATGTGTTATTTTAGTCTTTTTTTTTCCGAAAGGAAAGGTGTACCATATGATTAACAGCAGCATATTGTATATACAATATATAGCGGAAATTCACGAATTGTGTTTCTTTTTCGCTTCAGTGTATATGTATTTTGAAAGAAAGCAAATATTGATATTTTTTAGAAGAAATCATTGTCAATGTGAGCAAGGCAAGTTCAGGATAAGTGCAGTTAGAGTATATATTTAAACATTCTTTCAGTTAAACGTTAACTCACAAAAAAGAATTCGAACACAGAAATCACCCAAAGCGGCTTAATTTCAAAAACACAATGAATAATAATGTTAAATAGAAAATATTATTGATTATTTGCATTTCGTATAAACAATATAGTTTCAAGACATATGTCCAACATATGACCACAAACTTTGCCAAAGAAGTCAACAATTATTACCAATATTGTTACCCATCGAATATTCAATAACATGGTGGAATTTACGATGAGAACAAGAGGCCCAAGTTGGCCTTTGGACGCTCTACTGGCTAAAATGGCTCTTACATTAAGGGTTGTTGTCATAAAATTACCTTCAGCACTTCTTTTAAAATAAAAAACAATAACAACACACACAACAGACATTTAAACCCTTGACCCATGTGAACAATTCAAAAAAAATCAATTTTAATTTTAACTGAAACGTTTACTGAACAAAGAATAAAAAAAAAAATTAGAGAAAATAAATAATTCTTTAGCCCCCAGTATTGAACCCATGACCCAAGTTCCCAATATAGCATAACGCATATGTAAGAAAATCAAGGGCCATAACTCCGGTGCTACTGTTCCGATCCCGCTGTTTTTCAAATTTGTTCGAGCTTATTGATGTTAACATTATGGCAAAATTTGGTAAAGATCAAATAATAAATGAAGGTGCTAGAGTGTTCACAAGGCAGAATATAGCTTTTCTTCAGCAAAACAACGGCCATAACTCTGGTGTTAAAAATCAGATCTGGCTGATTTTCGAACTTGTCCCAAATTTCATTGATATAAAGAAACAGACAAAGTTTGGTTAAAGATCAAATAATAAATGAAGCTGTTCACAAGGCAGAAAAAGGCAGTTTTCAGCAAAACAAGGGCCATAACTCTGGTGTTACTAAAACGATCTGGCTGGTTTTCTATTATGTCTGAGCTGTCATTGATATTAACTATCTGTGCAAGTTTGGTAAATATCAAATAATAAATGAAGCTGCTGGAGTGTTCACAAGGCAGAAAATGGCATTTTTCAGCAAAACAAGAGCCATAACTCTGGTGAAACTAATTCGATCTAGCTGGTTCTCGTACTTGTTCAAGCTTTCAAGTTTTGTCCCTGGCAAAGTTTGGTAGAGATCCGTTTAATAATGAAGGCCCTATTGTGTTCACAAGTCAAAGATGAATGACGACTGATGACAGACAACTCGCCATCCCATAAGCTCTTAAATAAAAAGGATATCCCAAGAATGTTTGTATGTAAGTACGTATTTAACAAATGTGCATAACAATGAATATAATGTTGTATACAAATATGATTATGCACGGCAGCAGACGGCAGGATATGTAATCTTGGAAATTGTTTATCAGTTGGAATATAATAACAGGGAGTACGTTATAACGTACTCCCTGATAATAAGGAGTAGTCGATCATAAATTATTAAGTCGAAATAAACTGCAGTAATGGTTTAATGTATGGCACAGCATAATTATATATGAAAGACATACCATTTAAGGAGAAGAATAACACTTTAATTTATGGACTTAAACCATTACATAGTTTTTCATAATAAAACACAAATTTACAAACAAAATTTAAACAGAATAACAAGATTAGTACAATTTCACTAATAATATAAAATAAAATCCAGGCAAAATAGATAGAACGTGAAAAAAATAAGAATATCGGCAAGAATCAGAACTGAAGGACAGAGGGGCAACTATCTGCTCCACTAAATTTAAATTTAACTTCTCACCATTGCCCTATCTCATTACGTGTTGTCTCATGAGTAGTGTTCATTTTATGCTCCGTACAAGAAATATAAATATGAAATCATAAGGCAATAATAATCCTCCTATTTGAAAGAAGCGACTAATAATTATGCTCATACAAATTTTTCGGGGACCATGAAAAAAATCTAGAAAAAAAAATCTAATACAGAAATATGGAACAATTTTATTATAGTGAGGGTAAAGGAGATTAATTCAGTTATATACATTTTTTCTTTTATCAAAATATCAAGTTTTATATTATAAAGATGTAAAATATAAAATGTTAACAAATGCATATTACAAGAATGTGATTAATGTGACAGGCATGAAGGAGTTTAATTCAGTTATATACATTTTTTTCTTTTATCAAAATAGTAAGTTTATATTATAAAGATGTAAAATATAAACTGTTAACAAATGCATATTACAAGAATGTGATTAATGTGACAAGCATGAAGGAGTTTAATTCAGTTATATACATTTTTTTCTTTTATCAAACTATGCATATTACAAGAATGTGATTAATGTGACAAGCATGAAGGAGTTTAATTCAGTTATATACATTTTTTTCTTTTATCAAAATAGTAAGTTTATATTATAAAGATGTAAAATATAAAATGTTAACAAATGCATATTACAAGAATGTGATTAATGTGATAAGCATGAAGGAGTTTAATTCAGTTATATACATTTTTTTCATTTATCAAAATAGTAAGTTTATATTAGTAAAAAATATAAAATGTTAACAAATGCATATTTACAAGAATGTGGGTATAATATATATATTAAACAAGTACTATTATACAAATATTTGATACATGTTTATCACATCAAATGTCTTCTGGGAATGTTATAAAGCTTGACATAAATATCTTAATACACCAGCATTTTATATTTAACGTTAATGTTATCACGTTTTAAAAGGCATGCTTTTCTGACTTCATGTGGCATCTCACATTCGTGGTAATTTTTTAATGTAATTAAAGATCCTAAATCTTTAGTAAATTCAATACAATAGTATTTAAACAGTCATGTAAGATCCTCTAGGGTCAAACCCGGTACGTTCGGACAGATTCACAACAAATAGTTCAGCAAGGTTAAAAAAAAGGTTAATATTGAGCAAGGTCTCCGTCTGGTTAAAGTTAAGACTGAAACAGAGTTATTTACCTTATAATTTGCATATGTTTAAACTACTGCATACCCCATTTAAACGCCCCCGTGGCCAATGCATTTTACAAAAGATTGTTGTTTATTATGAGGCCATAAAAAATGATATGTTACACCTCTAAAATGCTTGGGGAGGTATTTTTCTAAACTAGTCCTCAAGTCGGGCTACCAGCAAGTAATATTTTGGAAACAAGGGAAGGGGAGCGTTTAAACAGGGGGTTATGGTAATTCAGTTTTATTACAGTTTGTTTAGGTAACACAGAGCAAATACATTATTCAAATCTGCAAAGTATTGCTTAGACCAAGAAAATAGTCGTGTTTCAGGTTTCCGACCGACCCTATATTTTGTCCCGACCCTGACCTTTTTTTCCCCGTTTCAAAAAAAAAAGAAGATATGGCCGATATTATCGGGTAGGTTCATCCTTCATATAAAGGCTACAATATTACTGGCACCGGTTCTGTATGTATTTTTCCTAGCAACACAATAATAAAAAGTAAAATGTATTTCTGCGGCTCACACAACGAATGTTTATAAAATTGAAATATTAAAAGAAAAAAAGACAGTAATTTTATTTCATTGTATGTTTTACAATGGTGATGATTTTTTTTCTCGTACGTTCCTCTTTTAAAAATAGCATTCTGTGCAACTCCGTGGTGGCCCCCGACTGAAATCTTGATTTATGGAAATTTATATTTGGTGTTGTCATGTTATTATGTTCAATATGTTATTACGAGAAATCATGAATTAATCAGAAAGTTATATCATGTATCTGTGTTTTATTTGGTTTTAATAGAAATGATTTTTATGACAAATAAAATTAATGTGCTTCAATCCACTTGTTTAACATGTTTAGAATAGCAACATAGAGAGCTGTGTGTACCTTTATGTACATTGCATGTTTTATTAAAACAATATTCCAAACAAATGCATGTTTGTTCTGCTCTGTGACGTTTCTTTTTCATCTTTATGTGAGGAGTTCAAAGTCCATTTTGGGGCAATTTTAAATTAAATATATTAATATAATACATGTACACATCCTTGAAGCCCTCAAAATCAGAGTTTAGAATTATATTTTCTGGTTGTTAATCAACAAAAAAAAAAAAAAATATAAAAAAATAAATCTACCTACCTACCCTATTTTATTTGAGCTGGAAACATGAAACAAGACTAATTTTTTTTCTTGGCCTTACATTTTTCTATGTAATTTTCCTCAAAACAAGATGCCAAAGAGGGCCTGTACTGCTCTACTTGTTTAAGGCTGTATGGTGTCCATAAGTTTTTTAAATGATTTTATCTCATTGATAAACATCTTCTGACAAATTGGTGAAAATTGAGTCAAAAAAATGCTTTCATGGTCTAAAAAATTGGAGGTATGTAAGTATGTGAAGGTTATTATTACTGTCCTTCTTTTAGCAGGAACATGTTGCTGTCATGTAGATGTTAGTGTGTATGAAGGTTGAAAGCTGTATAGCCATTAGTGTGCAAGAAATCGAAAAAATTAACAGTATGAAAAGTAGGTTAATGTCATTCATATTAAACTACTGTTTTGTAGGAACATCCTGCTGGAATGTAGATGTAAGTGTTATGAGGTTTAAATATTGTATGGCTTTTGGTATCTGAGTAAAGGCCTAAATAAACAAGAGGGCCAGGGCCTCAAAGTGTTCACCTAAATTAAGTGTAAATGTGAAGATAAAGACTTATGGTGGGCTTGGTGCAAGACTATTCTAGTGCAAGATTTTTCTAAGGGTAGTTGGTACATCTTTGTGAAGTACCATGTAGTGAATCTACATGCATCATAATTCGGAACCCTATACATTTTTGTTTGTACATTTTGGTGAAGTACCATAAGTTGGATCTCCATGCATCTTATCGGAATCCTAACATTGTACTTTCCGAGAAGAATATTTTTTAAACTTTTCCCTATATAAGTCTATGTAAAAATGTGACCCCCGGGGTTGGCCAATTTTGACACCAGGGTCATTGTTTGTACATTTTGGTGAGGTACCATGGGTTCATTTTACATGTTAAATTTCAGAACCCTAGACCTTGTAGTGTTATAGAAGATTTTTGAAGTTCTTTAAAAATAAAACTCACAAACCCGTTGGGCGGGGACAATTTTGACTCCAGGGTCAAGGTTTGTATGAATTCAGAAAAGCTTCATGCAATGATGTTCCCTGCCAAATTACGTTTAATTTTTAACAGAATTTAAGTTTTAAAGGAGATGTCATTTAAAGAAATTGTAAACTGACAGACGATCGACGTTCTGTCAGTGATCACAATACCTTTCTCGATGAAACATTGATGTAAATTAAATAAGTGTAAAAAGAAGGTTGAGGTCATTCATACTGAGCTACTCTTGGTAGAAAAAATCTTCCGTCATACAGATTTAAGTGTGCATGAAGTCTGAATGGCTTATATATCTGATTTATGGACATAAAAAACTTAAATAAAAATTAATAAAGTGCAAAAAGTAGGACAAGGTAATTTATATTGACCTACTTTTGATATTGCTGCCATGTAGATGTAAATGTTTGTCAAGTTCGAAAGTTCTATGCATCCGGTGTCTTAGAAATGGACTAAGCAAAAAACTTGAATGTAAAACTTGTTTGGATGACATATGTACAGCTGGAGAGGCAGATGGACAAGGGTAGCACTATATGCTTGCTCCACTTTCATGTCGGGGCATTAAAATGAAGAAAAAAACATAGCACTTTTTATTCAATCAAGGATCACAATTTCGTTGTTTCTGCTCAGTAACTTACCCCAGTTCTTTTATTAATATTAATATGTTATTAACATTGACTGCTTATTGGACTTGTTCAAGCTTTCATTGATATAAACCCTCTAACCAACTTTGGTAAAGATCAGAGGTGAAAAATGAAGTAGCTAGAGATTGAACAAAGCAAAGCATAACATTTTCAGTTTAAGCTATTATTAATATTAACAATCTGGTAGAGTTTGGTAAAGATTGAATGGAACATAAAAGGTTTGCTGTTTCTATTCTGTTATGTCTAGTCTTCAAATTCATTTGAGCTTTTAACGATACTAACATCCTGCCAAATATTGGTCAAGATCAGATAATAAACAAAGAAAGTCAAGGGCTAATGATGCAAAATAAGGCCTTTTCAATAAATTAAGAACCAAATCTCCAGTTTTACTTATCTGATATAGCTGATTTTCAAAAGGATCTGAGCTTTCATTGATATCAACAACCTGGTCAAGTTTCATAGATCTGATGAGAGATGAACAAGCTAGAATTGGTGACAATGCAAAATATAGCATATTTAAATCAATCAAAGGCCATAACTCTGGTGTTACTAATCCGATCTAGCTGTTTTTCGACTTTGTCAGCCTTTATGGATAATCAATAATCTGCCCTGAGGTTGGTAAAGATCTGATGAAAGATGAAGAAGTTAGTGTGGTAATAAGGCAAAATTTAATGGACGAAGAACTAACATAATATTATAAGCTCTGCTGGCCTTCGGCTGACAGACCTAAATTTACACACATGTAAATATCTTATTTTCTTCAAAACGGGCCCTTATGATACTTACCGGTAGCTGACATTATTTATCTGGCTTTACCTTCACTTCATTCAGTCAATTTTAGGATAGTTACTGACTTTTGTATGGACATGCTTAGTGGCGGCGCGCCTTGAGTGCGCAGCCTATATTAGTATTTGCTTTTTGATGCTGCATATGAAGGAGCACGTGACATACGGAGGAGCACATGATTAAAAATGTTGGGAGTAAAAGACTGGCCAAAATGTTTGTGGTAAAAGACTGGACATAAGATCGTGTTGTTGTATTGAAATTGCTGTACTGAAATTGGCGCTATGTCATAGGTCCGTATATTAGGTAACTATTAAGGCTACAACTTAGAAACTTTATACAGTTGTTCTACATCATAACATGACCAGCATATCAGGTTTCATAACTCTGTGCTGCTTTCTGCAAAAGTTATGCCCCTTTTTAAACTTAGTATATTAGCCAGTATGTTTTTGGAAACGACTTACTGTCATCCCTTGATCGGCATCTGCGTATTTGGTTAAATTTTATGTTAAGGTGCACTTCTTTCAGTAACTATAAAAGATACAGCTTTGAAACTTTGCTAGAGCATTCTTTTTCCTGAAGCAGGCCATGCAATATTGGTTTCCACCCAGGAAAATCTCATGATCAATCCTACGTGGCACACACCTATGACAAAAATTAGTGTCAAACATTCAAAAAACCAAACTGTATGGTATCTTACCACTACAAACCACTTCTTCCGAATACGCGTCCACCTACCCCAGCCATTTGTCATAGTACACATTTCACTATCATATCAGCTTATTTTTTGATATTTTTTTTACTTAATTCAATCTACCTCAACATTCTAAAAATCTTCATAACATTCTAGAAATATATATCATCAGCAATTAATGCAAACATTTAAATATGTTTTGATATCTTAAGTATGTGCCTTTGTCCTCAAGTTACTATAGGTTACTGTTGCCATATATCTTTTTATACTTTTGAAAACATTTCTACATTTTTGTTGTTATATAATAAAACTTTGCAAATGTTTGTTTCCTCCTTTTGAAAACATTCTGCGCTGCCCTGAAGATTCAAGATCAGACTAATTTTGTGATGATATCTTAGAACAGTGGAGCTAAAACAACATATATTTACAAAGAAAAATAGTGGTATATAAAATGATAGGTATTGTTTTAACCAGCGCCTAACATGGGTTTGAGATGCTTAACTGGTAAAAAGTGGTTACATTTCCTTTATGTTGCTCTCCATTTTGTATAATTGGTGCAAACATTTTCTAAAATTTATAAGCAGTTTAGGAAATGGTTTAAATCTTTACATCTTTTTTTGTTACATATTAGTAACGGTGACCATGTTGAATGAAATGTGGCAATACAAATCAAAAACACCACAATAGAAGGAGCATTGTAGCCAAGTTATGAATATATTTGGAAAATATGAAGTTATTTTATTTTTCATCCATATTCGCTGAGCGTTTTGTTACAATGAGCGTTTTGTTACAACGATATGTAAGTATAGCATGTTTACAAAGCAATTTTTAAACAGTCTGAATATATGTTTTAAAAATTAACATATTTTATTATAAATGTTCTTTAGAAAAAATACTTCTGTAGACCTACACCAATAATTTGCATAGACAATTATGGAATACGTTCTGACTTATTTATTTTTTAGCTATTTGGTCCTCTTCGTAATTCTCCGGAAGTGGATCAGCCTTCTTTGAAAAGTCTACGGCTGAATATTCTGTCATTTCTTGCTGGCCATGTATCACAGGCTTTTTTTGTCCTTTTTGTCCTTTTGAGCCAGTATTGAACACTACATCTGAATACTGTAATCCATCCTTGTTGACATTTGGCTGAAAGTATGCAAATACGTAAAGTTAGGAAGTGAAACTTTTATCAATTATTTTTGTAAGCGTTAAACCTCTTATTATTTTCCACCAATGACGGCTTTGGTTACATTCCCAGCAGAAGGACAAGGCTAAGGAACTAAAAATCATACCCAAAAACACACCAAAGAAACACAGTGGTGTGAGTCACATTTAAACCTGTGATCAATTTACTCAATTTTGAACAAAAAGAAAATTGGAAAAATTGATGGATGCCCCCTAAGTGGATGCTTTGTGTGAATGTGGTCGTATCAGAAAGGCAACAAACTCTTGTGTTATTTAGATGATATGAAAGATTGAAAAGAAGAAGAAGTGCAATCCATTTCATGCCAAGAGATGTCCAAGTGTATACAGCAGGATAAATCTGGATTTACTCAAGCTAAAGAGTTATGGTTCTTGTGCTCACATTGCATTCTTATTGTGTCAAGTTTCATTCCAGTCCCATTAATAGCTTATACTCTGGACAAGAATTATAAGTACAAAATTATGAAAGGCTATAACCCAAATTTTAATGAATATATAGTGTTGGTTCTTGCGCTCTGCAATTCCTATTATATCCCTCTATCGT
Source organism: Cyrtodaria siliqua (assembly GCA_037043455.1). Lineage (NCBI taxonomy): Eukaryota > Metazoa > Mollusca > Bivalvia > Adapedonta > Hiatellidae > Cyrtodaria > Cyrtodaria siliqua. The sequence goes on from JAWPHD010010066.1 coordinate 17,078, forward strand.
TTATGAAGTTTCATTCCAGTCCCATTAATAGGCTTTAAGTTCCTGACAAAACAAATGGATGGAAGGATTGATGGAAGGACAAACAAAGCAGAGACTATATTTTCTCTCTTCTGGAAACATAAAAACAAGAGGTCAATGACCTTGATGCACTCCACTGCAATATACAGATTGATTTTTTGACAGAGGAATTACGCTTTTATGGTAGCGTAGTGTCATTCTGGACATACCTGTCACCAAGGGCAATGTACCTATGAATTTCATAAGCCTAGTTCTTATACGTACAGAGTTATCACACGGAATGCACATGTACATTGGAAGGACCAGTATACCCCACCCCTTCAAATCTCATTAGGCTGATGTATAAATACAGCAACCTCAAACTTTTCCAATTAAATAATTTCAAGTTCAGTTTTAGAACTTACAGAGTAGAACATGAGTGTCGCTTGGTCTTTTCTTCTTATAACCAAGTAATACTGCCTGACTTGAAATTTATTTATTTCAAGACAACAAAAGCTATTAGGAGAGTGAAAAATCCTTTAACCTAAGGCCATCCTAATAAATGTGTTGGTTTGCTGTGCTCCGACCTACCCAATAAAAAGGCAGCTATCCAACTTTTGTTTTGAACATTTAGGTGACTTTTTGTTTTACATTTTTTTTACATTTTTTAGGTTCACCCGTGCACAAATATCGGATATATATTTCTTTTTGGGATAAATCATTCTACTCTTAAATCATAACATTACTGGACACATTAAAACAGGCCATATGTATAATACAGACAGGACCTCGGTCTGAGGGTGTCTTGCCCACCGCGGCAAACGGCATGTGAAATATTTTATTAAATATTGGGCTTAAATGATGTCCACTATATGACCAAATATCAAACAAATAAAAGCCAGGTAATCATAAGAAGTTAAGTTACTGAGGTTAAGTGGTTTAACCAGGGTGTAGTTTTGGGAAAATAATGCAAAATATGACCTTGACCTTGGCATTTTTTGTCATCTAGCGATGTCCACCAATGCCAACAATACATAATGACCAAGTATCAAAGACATAAAATGAGACAATCACATAAAGTTAACTGAGGCTAAGTCACCTAACCAAGGTAAAGTTTGGGGAAAACAGTGCAAAATATGACCTTGACCTTGGTATTTTTTGTTGTCCAGCAATGTCCACCAATGCCAACAATACATATGACCAAGTATCAAAGACATAAAGTGAGACAATCACATAAAGTTAACTGAGGTAAAGTTACCTAACCAAGGTTAAGTTACATAACCAGGTTAAGTTTGGGGGAAATAATGCAAAATATGACCTTGACCTTGGTAATTTTTGTCGTTCAGTGATGTCCACTAATGCCAAGAATACACTGACCAAGTATCAAACAAAGAAACTCAAGTTATCAGAAAAGGTTAGCTGAGGTTAACTTACCATTTTGGGTAAATAACAAAAAACATGACCTTGACCTTGGTATTTTTTGTTGTTCAGTGATGTCCACCAATGCCAACAATACATATGACCAAGTATCAAACAAAGAAATTGAGGCAATGACATACAGTTAACTGAGGTTAAGTTACCTAACCAAGGTCAAGTTACCTAACCAAGGTCAAGTTACCTAACCAAGGTTAAGTTACATAGCCAAGGTTAAGTTTGGGTAAAATAATGCAAAATATGACCTTGACCTTGGTAATTTTTGTCGTTCAGTGATGTCCACTAATGCCAACAATACACTGACCAAGTATCAAACAAAGAAACTAAAGTTATCAGAAAAGGTTAGCTGAGGTTAACTTACCATTTAGGGTAAATAACAAAAAACATGACCTTGGTATTTTTTGTTGTTCAGTGATGTCCACCAATGCCAACAATACATATGACCAAGTATCAAACAAAGAAAATGAGGCAATGACATACAGTTAACTGAGGTTAAGTTACCTAACCAAGGTTAAGTAACCTAACCAAGGTTAAGTTTTGGGAAAATAACGCAAAATATGACCTTGACTTTGGCAATTTTGGCATTACGTGATGTCCCTTGACCCAACAAAGCATCTGACAAAGTTTCCGTAAGAAAAGTGACTGCTATGTCTCGCTACCCACTAGTGTGGGCGAGACAAAAAAGGAAAAATGGTCCTACCTACCCGTTTAAACTTTAAAGGGTCCGAGCACAGCAAACCGACGATATTTTAAGGATGGCTTTAGTAACCCTTGACTCTCGATTATTACTGATATAAATACCTGATTAAATTATGCAACACATGGTCTAATGAATTATCTCTCATCAAATCCAAGTTTAAAGATCAGACATGAACACCGACTACCGTATGACCACAAATTATGAACCAATTTTAAAATGCGACACATTGAACAATTGTAGCAAGTTAAAGGTTAATTGTCTACTAAAAGTTAATCATCTAAAGCTTTTTCAGATTAGACAAGGACATGAATAAATAAGAAAATTTGAACTGGAATTACATTAAATTTAAGCCCGGTATCTTTTATAGTTTTTGAGAAATCAATGTGAAGAATAATAAATGGCACAAGAAATATAAGATACCGTGTCAGTAAAATAGTGAGATCAATTGCCATATTAAAATAAGATTGATTGAAGATACAGCTTCATATAATAATACACTATGCTAGTTTGCAAGGATTCATGAAACAAAACTGAAGAAAAAGTGATAGCAATTTTTCTGCTCATCTTTAATTTATAAAATATACCTTTGGGTTCTCTGTTTTTTTCTTTGGCTTTTTTCCCCCACTTGCTGCCGTAGCATTTTCCGGTGATGCATTTTCATAGATGTCACCATCTTAAACAGAAATTATATAGTATTGTAACTATGATTACTGGTTTTAATGGAATAGGACAAGCAAAAGGTCATGGGTTCAATCCCAGCCAGGTCATACCAAAGTCTTCATAAAAATGGTACTAGTAGCTCTCTTATCAACATTCAGCTTATAAAGTCTAGTTCTAGGAATTCAGGTTTGGCCCAATGTCAGTATAATATGACTGGGTGGGGTATCATGGTATGTGGCTATGGTGTGGTATGCCAGTGTGGCAGACAATAAAATAGAGCTTTAAGCTCACTGCTAACGGGACACCATTGTGATATGACAGAAAGATTGTAAATAATGTGATTAAAACCGTACATATAATTTATTTTCATATCTATTACTAAACCTCATGTACATATAACTTATTGTCAAATCTCTTTAACTAAACCTCATGTACATATAACTTCTTGTCTTATCTCTTTAACTAAACCCCATGTACATATAACTTATTGTCAAATCTCTTTAACTAAACCTCATGTACATATAACTTCTTGTCATATCTTTTTAACTAAACCTCATGTACATATAACTTATTGTCAAATCTCTTTAACTAAACCTCATGTACATATAACTTATTGTCAAATCTCTTTAACTAAACCTCATGTACATATAACTTATTGTCATATCTCTTTAACTAAACCTCATGGTACTATCATTATCTGTACACAACAATCTTGGGGTATTCCATAATAAATAAAATATGATTTTTCATTTACTTTAACTGCAACTGTGCAAATGAAATGTCAGTCTGCACACAATACAATACATAAATTCAGTACACCTGGTTAACCTTACATTAGTTTTTACACATTACTGTTGTGTAAAGTTTTCGACACATTCATCGAATATATATTTGTTACTAGCAAATGCTCCCGGCAATATGTAAAAAAAAAAAAGTCTATAATTGGGAAAAAATATTTGGGTTGCCCTTTTTTTCGGGTTGGCTGGGAAAGGGCAACCATTAATTTTTTTAAGTGTGGCCTTAATCTATACAGAAGATATATTAGATAAGATGCCCATCAACATTTTAGACAGGCATGGAAATTTACCAAATCATATGGATTGATGGTTAGTTGAAGGAATAGTGTTTTTAGTTGAAGGAATAGTGTTTTACGTAATTTTCAGCACATTTTAGGCTATATGTGATGGTCAATGATTTTCGTTGTGGAGGCAGACTACCCACTTTCTCCTCGATAGAACCAGTACTGTAAACATTCCGCCATCCATATGATGTTTGCAATCATAATCACATATTACCTTCAGCAGCTCCTTTCTTCTTTTGCTTCTTGTTCTTCTTATTCTTCTTGTCAGCTTAAAATAAAAACAAATTATTATATTAATAATCAAACTCCAATAATATTATGAATACAAGAATTGACCTCAGACAGCCAGTCCCTCCGCTTATTGAATTGTAGTTTAACAGCTCATCAACATATTATTATAGTTTAAATAAACTAACAGATAAATAAATGCAGCATCTCTGACAGAAGGTGTCGGAGAACAGTGTCCTTCTCTTACAATCAAAAAGACTCCTAGGTTCTTTCACATGCTCAACTGATAGACTCCAAGACAACGGACCATCTGGTTTACTTCCCATCAGATGGAAAGAAGCTACAGAATCAGAATGGTTGGCATTGTTGAGTTGAAGTTCTTTAGGTTAGACCATACCATCAACCAGACAGCAGGATGCATTATTAAAGGCTTCGATGACATCTGCCCTAGTTTCTGGCAAAAAACTCAATAAGAAATATCTATCATAGACCTATAACAAGAGATAAATGACTTGAAAGGCTCTCTTTACAGGAATGTGAGAGGTTTTCATAGACATCATAAATGGGCTCAATTTTTAATAGATATATGAAATAGAAAACTCGAAACCTGAATTACATTTTATATACATGAATTTAGATACAACTGGGCACTGGCATTTTAGCCATTTAGCACAAAACTGTTGGTCCAAGTCAACTAGGCTGGGTCAAAGTTCTGCCCTAATTTATCTAATACAGTTTCTGAGGAATATTGATAACTAATGATCACTAGAAGGGTGTTCCATGGAACACTTGTGTCGCCTGCCTTCTGCTAATTCCAGTTATGAGCTAGGCCCCCCAGTGAAAATGGATCTGGAATTTGATGCCTGACTTGAATTCCACTGGAACTCACTGGAATTCCACTGGAACCAAAGAACAAAATTCCACGGGACGGACGACGACAGACGATGGTCAAAGTGATCCCTCAGTGTCTGCCCATGCTACACAGGCGACACAATAAATGTATTATTTTTAGTGACAGGCATTTTGGATTTCAGACTGACCTGAATTTTATTTAAGGACCAACTAGAAATCATGTGCAATATTTCTGTGAAGTTTAAAGGATACTTGACCAAATTAACACCACACCATTCATGGTTTTAGAGAAGTTTTACAGCTGTGACGGCCAACTTGGAGTTTTGAGTGACCTGAATATTATTTAGGACCAACTAGGCATCAATTGCAATATTCTTGTGAAGTTTAAGGGAAAACAGACCATTATTTTCAGAAGTAGTCATCACAAATATTTACTATATACTCTATGTTAACAAAGATGGCCACTGATGGCCATGCTTGACATTGAATCAAAATTAATTTTGTTTAAAATCCTTTAAATCATAAAAGTCATTTTGGTAAAGGTTTAAAAAATTAATTCTACTTATGGTTTTTGAGTAGTAGCCACAAAATTGACTTAGGAAAATCTATTTTAGCTGTGGCAGTCATGGATTTCCGGTCTACCAGGTTTTTACAAAGGTTTCAAATCAGTACCCATATGGTTTTTGAGAAGTGATTGCTACAAAATCTATTTTCAGCGGTAATGGTCATTTTGGATTTCCAGTCAACCTGATTTTTACCTACTACCAACAAGATATAAACAAGAGGGCCAAAATGACATTGAATCTGCTCACCTGATGATCTTTGCAAAGATGAAACACTTGTCAAACAAGCTTATAATTTCACAACAGAATGAGATCACACTGTCGATGGCTTGTCATCGTGAATTCCTGTGCCTGCCTTAAAGTGTTCAGGCCCAGTAAATGCATATATGGTAATACTCACCATAATGGGTGGTGATTTCAACAATTTCCAAGTTATTACCCAGAGGCTAAGTCCCAAGGGGTGGGCAATGACCCTGGGGCAAATGCAGTTTGGATGGTTGTATCTGTCTGTTCATGCCATTAAGTGTATATATGGTTATAAGGTGGGTTATCTCAATGTTTTCCAAGTTAAAACCCAGGGGCTATGTCCCCAGGTGTGAGGATGGATGCCAGGACCAATGCCAGCTTGATGACTGTATCCGTCCTATCATGCCCGTAAACAATTAAACCTCCAGCTCATTTTCAACACGTAAGGTTATATATGATGGTCGACCTTAAAAAATGTGACCTCCGGGGTGGGGTCTAACCCCTAGGGTCGCCATTTGAACAAATTTGATACAGGACCATAAGCTTATAGTAAATGCAAAATATTAAACCTCTGGCTTTGTAGTTTCAGAGAAGAAGATTTTTATATAAGTCTTATATGTATGTAAAACTGTGAGCCCCGGGGCGTGCCAGATTTGACCACATGGTCACCATTTGAACAAACTTGGTAGAGGACCATAAGCTGATGCTACATGTAATATATGAGAGCTTTGTGCTTGGTGGTTTTAGAGAAGTTTTTTCAAATTTGTCCCTATGTAAGTCTATGTAAAACATGTGACCCTGAGGCGGAGCTTAATTAGACATCAGGGTCACCATTTGAACACTTGGTTTGTTTGTTTGTTTATGGTATTCTACGTCATTTTCAATACATGTAAGGTTATATATGATGGTCAAACTCAAAATATGTGACCTCTGGGGTGGGGTCTAATATGACCCCTAGGGTCACCATTTGAACAAACTTTATAGAGGACCATAAGCTTATAGTAAATGCAAAATATTAAACCTCTGGCTTTTGTAGTTTCAGAGAAGATTTTTAAGTTTTTCCATATATGTCTACTTTAAACTGTGACCCCTGGCGCGTGGCCAGATTTGACCCCATGGTCAATATTTGAACAAACTTGGTAGATGACTATAAGCTGATGCTACATGTAATATATGAGAGCTCTGTTCCTTGTGGTTTCAGAGAAGATTTTTTAAGTTTTTCGCTATATAAGTCTATGTACCCTGGGGCTGGACCAAATTTGACACAGGGTCACCATTTGAACAAACTTGGTAAAGGATGATTGCCTTGGGGGTCCAAAGTTTATATATGGAGATTTTACATAGACTTTATGTAGTACGTCATGAGCTAGTACGAGCTCGTCGCGAGCTAGTATGAGCTCGCCGCGAGGTCGTACAATGTCCAAACAAAGGGAGTGGGGGAAAGAAACCCAATAAGAATTTTGATCATGAATTCCCTACTGAAAATATAAGTGAATTCTAACAGCAATATCCCTTTTTGAATTGCAATTTGAAGTGTGATAATATACATGTACACTAGGTGGGAATCAATCTAACCAGGTTGAGTGAGCTTTTGTAAATGGGAATGGAAAAAGTGACAACTATCCTCTTTTTTCTGCGATGAAATACACTTGGTAAGTGGGATTGAAATACACATTGGTCGGTTAAATATTCTGATGATCTATCATGGATTTTCAGCTGATTCCCAACATTAGGTAAGAAGGTGGTGATTTCAATAATTTCCAAGTTATTACCCAGAGGCTAAGTCCCAAGGGGTGGGCATTGACCCTGGGGCCAATGCAGTTTGGATGGTTGTATCTGTCTGTTCATGCCATTAAGTGTATATATATGGTTATAGGGTGGGAATCTCAACGTTTTCCAAGTTAAAACACAGGGGATATATCCCCAGGTGCGAAGATGGGCCCAAGGGCCAATGCTGGTTCGATGTTTGTATCTGTCTGATCATCCCCAGTAAGGGTATGTATGGTTCTAGGGTGGGGATGGGCCAAGTTATGACCTATGGACTATGTCCCCAGGGGTGGGGACGAACCAGGAGGCAGATGCTGGTTCGATGGCTGTATACATCTTTTCATGCCCAGTAAGTGCATATACATGTATGGTTCTAGGGTAGGGATCTCAACAATTTCCAAGTTATGACCCAGGAGTTATACCTCAAAATAAATAAGTGTCATACGCTAACCATGCCTAAGGGTCAAGATTGTAAATTATGAAATATCAGAAGTATCTTTTTGTCTGTTTGTAGGTCTATATACAATTGTGATTGGTAGTAAAATGTACAAATTGCAATGAATGGCCTTCAGCAGAAGGCTCTTTGTAAAACCAAAATTCACAAAACAGTTTTAGAAAATATTTGTATATTTCCCTACAAAACATCTTATATACTTTAAGTGGCCTTTACAACTTTTTCTAGCTATCCTGAAAATGTCAATGAAATGTACATACTCTTTAAAGATTGGCTCAAGATATAAACATTCAAACTAAACTTAACTCAGGAATTACTACTAAAGTTCGGTAACCGTTTCCCATGTAGTATCTGAGACACTGTGCTCAATGCGAAACAATATGACAGTCAGCAGCCCATAAGTAGTGATGTTAGTACAGCGCTCATTGCGAAACAATATGACAGTCAGCAGCCCATAGGTAGTGGTGTTAGTACAGTGCAAATACAAGCATACTTGTGAGCTAGGCTAAGATGAGATGAGTTCTGTCTAGTTATGGTGAAAAAGTAGATATAATGTATCAACAAAAACATATTTGAAAATATCCCACAATGTGTTTCTAAGCAGTAAACTTACCTGTCTTTTTATCTGGTACAGCATACAAAGCACTAGGATCTATAAATAAAAGTTAACAATAATGATGACAATTGAGGTTTACGTCACGTTCAAATCATTTAAAATGCATAGTACGCACTCACAATGGAACTGAATATAAACAGTTTTGGATACAAAAAAAAGGTATGTTTATGTATAAGATTGAAATTTCATGAAAAATACTAACAGTTCCACGGATACTAATACTCAATTATATAAGAACCACAAATCATTGAGATCTGACCTTTGACATACTTTGGCCAAACAACCTCTGACTGATTATGTTTCAGCACAAAAAAATGGTTGTAAATCTCTTTAAAATACCAATAAATATATAAATAAGTTTGACCAAGCAGACTTGATTCTGCAATATTAAACTTGTATCTAAAATCGAATAAACAGAATAAAGAAGGAAGTTTTTTCTTCACATTGCCTTGCTCATTCTCCCAACGTTGCAGACGTTACAGTGATATATCGTTGAATATAACAAGATATTTTAAATTGGGCTATACGGTGCGGGTGTATTAGAAAACATCTTATAAACTTTAAGTGGCCTTTATATTTCCCTTTACAACTTTTTCTAGCTATCCTGAAAATGTCAATGAAATGTACATACTCTTTAAAGATTGGCTCAAGATATAAAAACTCAAACTAAACTTAACTCAGGAATTACAACTAGAGTTTGGTAAATTTTTCCCATGTAGTATCTGAGACACTGTGCTCAATGCGAAACAATATGAAAGTCAGCAGCCCATAGGTAGTGGTGTTAGTACAGCGCAAATACAAGCAAGCATACTTGTGAGCTAAGCTAAGATGAGATGAGTTCTGTCTAGTTATGGTGAAAAAGTAGATATAATGTATCAACACAAAAATATTTGAAAATATACCATTCTTGAAAATTCAGTAATTTAAAACTGATTTCAATCTTAAATTAGAAACTTCCGTTGTTTATTCCAAGAAAAGGACACAGAGCAATTTCTTTAAGATGTATTTCTAAGCAGTAAACCTACCTTTCTTTTTATCTGGTACAGCATACAAAGCACTGGGATCTATAAAATATAGTTAACAATAATGATGACAACTGGAGTTTACATCTCGTTCAAATCATTTAAAATGCAGAGTATGCACTTACTATGGAGCTGAATATAAACAATTTTGGGTAAAAAAAGTCGTTTATGTATAAGATTGAAGCTTCATGAAAAATACTAACATTTCCCGGAATACTAGTACTCATTCGAGAACCACAATACAAAATTGGTATTAATTATGATATAAGTATCAACTTTCAAAATATGAACAATGTTTCTTGAGAATTATATGCATGTAAGCGGACATGGAACACGAGCTCGACTATTCGATTTTTCAGAGAATAATAAATTATATAGCCTCTATATATGTCAGAAAACATGGCTACAACAATGTGGGGTTGGGGGGCGGGGCGGGTATAGAAACTCGGGCCGATATAAAATTATTGTTAGAATCTCATACAAATTATAGTAAAAATTGGGGAAGGGTGTGAAATTTTATTTTGTATTTTAATCAGTTTTAATCCAAAACTGCTGTGATTTTAAAGAAATTTGTGGTCGAAAAGGCAACTCAGGGAGGAAGGGGATATCTAGCATTTTTTTTATTATGGCCTCATTTCAGTTTGCTTTTACGATATTTTGTCTGTGTATCTGAATTTAATCTAAATTGTTTTATATGTAAATGATTGCATTAAAATTAAAATTTTAATATCCAAACAATGGAAGATAAAATAAAAACATGTGAGGGGAGGCCATAAACGGGCAACCATCTTCTGGATTTTGGTTGCCCAGCTGAAAATTTATGAGCCCAGATTTTCTGTATTTTTCTAAATTACATATCCATGTGAAATCAGTTAATGGCCTGTTGTTAATGACTAATGCATGGCATGTCCTGAACATATGTGTAAGTTTTTTGGAAGACTGCTGCATTCAATTTTTGAAGTGTTTTGGCAGCTGTGGAGTCATACTTAGGTTTGGATTTTGCCAGTTCAATACTCGCCGCCCGCTTATGGCTATCCGAGTCTTCGTGTTTCTTTATGCTCTCATTTTTTATGGAGGTACACCCCGACACAAACGAATTTTGAAGACCTTGCGCAATGCAATATTGACATTGCATACCGCTCGCCGTATTTTGTAACCAAGGTCTGTTCTCTGTCCATCCTGACTGAAATTCACGCTTACGTTTAGATTTATCGTACTCTTGATTGTACTTTCTTTTTTCACCTGGATTGGGGCCTTGATTTGGGCGATCAACGTTCTCTAAGTATCGCCACATTGTTATTGTCACGACACGGGTGCAGCCATATTGTAAAGAAAAATACGTAACAAGCGATTTCATTGGCTGCATGATGCAATTTCATTGGCTGCGGTCAAAAAATGCGAGACAGGTAAACGCACTGACGAATAATGCCGAGGAAATCGACTTCAGCTTGTCGAAAAAGCTAGTCGCCCGGGCGGACAATTTTGAAGACCTTGCGCAATGCAATATTGACATTGCATACCGCTCGCCGTATTTTGTAACCAAGGTCTGTTCTCTGTCCATCCTGACTGAAATTCACGCTTACGTTTAGATTTATCGTACTCTTGATTGTACTTTCTTTTTTCACCTGGATTGGGGCCTTGATTTGGGCGATCAACGTTCTCTAAGTATCGCCACATTGTAAACGCGCATTGTTATTGTCACGACACGGGTGCAGCCATATTGTAAAGAAAAATACGTAACAAGCGATTTCATTGGCTGCATGATGCAATTTCATTGGCTGCGGTCAAAAAATGCGAGACAGGTAAACGCACTGACGAATAATGCCGAGGAAATCGACTTCAGCTTGTCGAAAAAGCTAGTCGCCCGGGCGGACTACCGACTTATGAAATCTACTTGCCCAGCTTGAAATTTAATCGTCCCGGGCGAATGGGCAGCCATGTTCAACGTCAAATCAAAATAATTTTCCACAAGGATCAACATCATGTCATGCTGATCATTTTAGAAAAAGTCCCATATCAATATCACTTCTAGTTTTCAAGAAGTAGTCGCTACAAACTTATTTTTTAAAAATCTATTTTTAGCTGTGACGGCCATCTTGAATTTCTGGCAGATCTGAAATTTTGCTAGGATCAATAAGACATCATGAGCAACATTCCTGTAAAGTTTCATGACAATCCGCCAAGTAGTTTCAGAGGAGTAGTTGCTACAAGTTTTTACTATATAACTCTATGTAAACAAAGATGGCCGCTGGCAGCCATGTTTAACGTTGAATCAAAACGATTTTTGATCAACATCATGTCATGCTGATCATTTTAGAAAAAGTCCCATATCAATATCACTTATAGTTTTCAAGAAGTAGTCGCTACAAACTTATCTTTTAAAAATCTATTTTTAGCTGTGGCGGCCATCTTGAATTTTGGGCCGACCTGAAATTTTGCTAGGATCAACTAGACTTTATGGGCAACATTTCTGTAAAGTTTCATGAATATCCATCCAGTAGTTTCAGAGAAGTTGTCGCTACAAATAAAAGTTTACGGACAGACGGACAGACAGACGCCGCACCACGGCATAAGCTCTGCTGATCTCTGATCAGTCGAGCTAAAAACAAAACAACACAGGTGGTGGTGATGATGGCGTGGTGGGATGGTTGCGGGGCGGAGGCGAAACATATTGATCAACTGATAAAACAAGAGGTCAATGACCTTGAAGCTCTACTGATTGATTTTGATTTCAGGAAGAAGTCGCTACAAACTTGTTTTTTGAATAATTATTTTTAGCAGTGGCGGCCATCTTGAATTTCCGGCCGACCTGAAATTTTGCTAGGATCAGTTAGACATCAAGAGCAACATTCCTGTGAAGTTTCATGAAAATCCGTCAAGTAGTTTCAGAGGAGTAGTCGCTACAAGTTTTCATTATATATCTCTATGTAAACAAAGACGGCCGCTGACAGCCATGTTTAACATCGAATCAAAACGACTTTTGACAAGGACCAACATCATGTCATGCTGGTCATTTTAGAAAAAGTCCGATATCAATATCACTTATAGTTTTCAAGTAGTAGTCGCTACAAACTTGTATGAAAATCTATTTTTAGCCATGGCGGCCATCTTGAATTTCCGGCCGACCTGAAATTTTGCTTGGATCAATTAGACATTAAGAGCAACATTCCTGTAAAGTTTCATGAAAATCCGCCAAGTAGTTTCAGAGGAGTAGTCGCTACAAGTTTTTACTATATAATTCTATGTAAACAAAGATGGCTGCTGCAGCCATGTTTAACGTCGAATCAAAACGATTTTTGACAAGGACCAACATCATGTCATGCTGATCATTTTAGAAAAAGTCCCATATCAATATCACTTATAGTTTTCAAGAAGTAGTCGCTACAAACTTGTATTTTGAAAATTTATTTTTAGCCATGGCGGCCATCTTGAATTTCCGGCCGACCTGAAATTTTGCTAGGATCAATTAGACATTAAGAGTAACATTCCTGTGAAGTTTCATGAAAATCCGTCAAGTAGTTTCAGAGGAGTAGTCGCTACAAGTTTTCATTTTATAACTCTGTGTAAACAAAGATGGCCGCTGGCAGCCATGTTTAACGCCGAATCAAAACGATTTTCAACAAGGACCAACATCATGTCATGCTGATCATTTTAGAAAAAGTCCCATATCAATATCACTTAGAGTTTTCAAGAAGAAGTTGCTACAAACTTGTATTTTAAAAAATTATTTTTAGCTTTGGCGGCTATCTTTGATTACACATCAACATGAATTTTTGCTAGGATCAACTAGATTTCATGGGCAACATTTCTGTAAAGTTTCATGAATATCCATCCAGTAGTTTCAGAGGAGTAGTCGCTACAAATAAAAGTTTACGGACAGACAGACAGACAGACGGACGGACGGATGCCGGACGCCGCACCACGGCATAAGCTCTGCTGATCTCTGAGCTAACAAAACAACACAGAGATAAGTAAAAAAAAAAATACATTCCTGTGGTGGTGATGATGGGGTGGTAGAATGGTTAGGGATGGGGGTGTGGGTGTAACATAGCTATATGTGTAAGAATTGACCAAAACAGCACAGAAATATGTAAAAATAAAAAAAAAAAAAAAAATAAAAAAAAATCGAGTGTGCGGGGTGGGGATGGGTGCAACCTAGCTACTATATGTGTAAGAATTGACCAAAACAACACAGAAATATGTAAAAAAAAAATAATTTAAAAAATGGAGCAGGGTTGTGGTAGGCAGGGGGGAGACGAGGAGAGGAGGGAGCCCATACCCCAATATGGGTGAAGTATGAATAAGACGCATAATGCTATAAGAAATCCCAAACCAAAAGTATAGATATATACAACAGCTAACACGCAAACCTTGATCTGCCAACATTACTTAAGCAGCCCTTAAGATAATGCTATATAAGGAAGCTCATGATGTAAGAGATATAAACTTGTAAACACAGCTTACACGTAAAATTTGATGTGAAATGGGACAAATTTTATGGGCATTTTATACTTATGCAGACCTTAAGATAATGCTATAAGAAAGCTCATGGCCAAATTTGGTTGAGGGATGCCAACGCCTTGGTCTTCGAATAGTCGAGCTAAAAATCAGTATACTCTGTGGGTTTGAACTTGTGATCCCTTGCAGTTGAAGCAATCATTCTACTGTTTGAACACTAAAGATGGCTCCAGTGGTCCAACAGTACAACATTCGCGTCACCTACAAGGTCTCCAAAGTCCAAACCCTTCCGAGTCTACTGAATCTTCCTTGTCCAGCTAAACTGGTGCCAATTGACCAGGATAGTTACTGTTGGAGGCTCTTTAGCTGAGGTATCTAGTTACCTTGTAACATAGTTACCTTATTTGGGGTTAATTATAAATCTTTTATTAAAAATTAATTTGGGAAAGTGGAATGATATACTGAATTCCGTACCCAAGTTGCTTTAATTAATAACTTTACATGCCTCTTTAAATGCACTGAACAATAACTAACATTGACATTTTAATAACGTTTTCGCATCAGCAACGCACTGTTTATTAGTAGATTAAATTAACATGTTACAATAAGCTGGATATAATATACATAATATTTGGTGTATTTGGCTTCGGGAATTAAAACACTATTCTTTAACTAAAACTATCACTGAAGCTGATGAATATCCCCGCTTTTCTGCTAAAGCCGATGAGGATGAGCAAAATCAAGAATAGTAAAATCAATGATGGGTGATGTACAGGGACATAAGGTCATCAGTTGTTATGACATGACATTTGGGAACAATCAATTTGAAAATGTTTGAGAAAAATATGTTAACATACAATATTAGAGTGGAAAATTCTAAGTCAAACAAAGGGCCATAACTCTGTAATAAATTAGGCAATCAATGATGGGTGATTTAGAAGGACATAAGGTCAACAGTTGTTATGAGTATATGAAGTTTGGGAACAACCCATTCATTGAGATATTGAAGTATTAAAAATGTGTTACTTGTCGGGACGCGACATGACGGGATGCTAGGACAATGTGATTCCTATATAACCCCCACTTCACTTTGTGAAAGTGGGGTATAAAAAGTAACATGATTGACAACTGGTACAAGCAACAGCCACATATTCTCATGGGTTGCAATTCAGAAATGTCACGTATTTTGTAGAAATATTAAAGTACCAGAGAACAGACTGTATCGGTTCAGATCAGCAGAGAGTAGATCAGTCAGGATCTGAGTGTGTCAGGCTGTTTTAAGCCATGTTGTAAGTTTGCTTATTAAAAACTGCAGAAGAATCGTTATTCTTTAAAGTACACAATGCAAAGTAATAATTAAAGACGCCACTACACTGGAACTTGCATTGTGTGATATTTACACAGATTTGTGGGTTACAAATGTCAAGTTAAAGGATGGTGGTAATTGTTACGTAGACTTATTTAATTTAGCGCGTTATAACTTTCTGGTAATACAGCAAGTTTTTGTCGTCAAACGTCAAAAACGGATTGCTTGCCGATTTTCCATATGGTTACGACACTGTTAAATGCACCATTTTGACGGCCCGGCTTTTCCTAAATGCCTTTCTGTACAAACCCGAGTTTTATGCCAAATGCTTACCAAGGCATTAAACTTTTGTTGCAAATCAGAATTACTGTCATTCCAATCCTGTGAAGTACCATAGCCAAAAATTTGTAAATTTTCATTTTTCCAAAAATACAGAATTTTTTTCTGAAAGTCTATCCAATTCTGGTACGGAAATGGAAGAAATTTCTTTATTTAATATTCTAGCATTCATGTTTTAAAAAGAATTAAAGGTAAAGGACAGAAATCCACATG
Organism: Cyrtodaria siliqua; assembly: GCA_037043455.1. NCBI lineage: Eukaryota > Metazoa > Mollusca > Bivalvia > Adapedonta > Hiatellidae > Cyrtodaria > Cyrtodaria siliqua. The sequence goes on from JAWPHD010010066.1 coordinate 33,014, forward strand.
CTTCATTTAGTTGCAAACTTGCAGGGATAAAAAGTGAATTTTTGGAGAAAATTAAGATTTACAAATGTTTGTCCATGAGACTTCACAGGTTCGGAAGGACTGTAATTCTGATTTGCAACAAAAGTTTAATGTCTTGAAAAGCATTTGGCATAAAAAACGGTTTTGTTCTGAGAGGCATTTAGGAAAAGCGGGGCCGTCAAAATGGTGCATTTAACATGTAACCATATGGAAAATCAACAAGCAAGCCATTTATATTTTTGAGCAGTGTATATATCAGAGTATGTTCGATGGTTATTTGTAGACAGAATTTGGACTCCTGGGGCGAGGCCATCTCCAAACATGGGGACTTCAATTGAACAGCCTTGATATTTCAAGGTATAACAATCATTTCTGAAAAACATCTGTCATGACCTATACAACTGTTCTTGAGGAGAAGGGATTTTACTTTTTATTATATTTCACCAATGGAACCCACATTGTATGTGTAACATAACATACATCATTTGTACAAAACTAACTATACTACTAAGCAGTGCGTGTTTCTTAAAATATACAAGCTTACCAATCGGTTTCTCTGCTTTTTGAACAGTTGGATATGGCTTCGTTTCGGCAGATTCATAATTCAAGTTCTCCGTTATGACTAAAAGAGACAACATAGAAATTTTGACTTGGAAAAAGATATGTTTTGAATAACAAAAATATAAGCATATATACAATGCTCTTGTATTATGAATATAAGATCAGTAATACAGGTGGTTAATTCTTTATAGAATGTTTGTTTGGATGAGTGGGCATAATAAATACAATGGTTTTTGAAAACAAGTTTTTCCCTATACATGTCCTATACAGTCTATGTTAAAATGTGACCCCTGGGTCGTGACTAAATTAGACCCCAGCATTGCTATTTGAACAAACTTGGTAGATGAAATCATAAGACAATGCTACATGGCATGCAATAGATTTCTAGGATTTGTAGATTTTGAATATTTTTTTTTAGTTTTCTCTATATAGCACGATGTGAAACATACAACATCTGGGGCAGGGCCATAAACACAAAAGCTTTTCTATATATAACTCTATGTAAAACTCACGTGTCCTCTGGGGGAGGACTAAATTTGACCTCAGGGTCACCATTTGAATAAACCTGCTTATGCTACATGGAAACTATTAGAACATTATTTGGAATATGACTGTACATTCAACATTTTAAGTGAAAAAAATCAAAGTTAGATTGAACCACTGTAAGTCCCTAAATTATATATATATATCATTGTTAAGATAATTTAAGATATAAAAATAGTTTTTTTCCTATTTAAGTATATGTCTATATACACTAAGCGACACTTTTAAGTACCCCAGTTATATTTTATTTCATATCTTTTAAAATGGAATGTACAATTTTGACAAAAATCGTTCGAAAATTCATCACTATATTTTAACAGATTTATCAAATAAAATTGAAATTAATGTTCAATTTGATAATCGGATTACATTCAGTCACCGCTTTAAAGAACAAGTTCAAAACTGGAGAACATTCTGATGAAAAAACTAAATGTTTTAGTAGCATAGAAAATCGGAAGTGTTGTATATTGTATAAACTTTGGAACCACAGGGTGCAGCCATTTGTGTCTAGTACCTAGCATTTCTAAATAACAACTGATCTAGAGAAAAAAGATTTTTTAAGGTTTGTCAAATTTTTAGTAATGCAGCCATCTTTGACCTATTTTGTACAACTTTGAAAGGTTTAAATCTAAGGATCATCCATCAAAATTGGCAAAGCGGTTCATGGGGATAAGTCGTTTAGGCAAACATTTATCCTGGATAGACGACAGATTGACAAAGAGCGGTAACAATAGCTCACTTTAAACCTTTGGCTCAGCTTAGTTAAAACATCTTGGACTCAAAAAAGTGACCCAAACAACCACAAATTATATACCTTTCGATGAAAAATATACAGAAGTTAAATGCCACACAAGTCATATTAAATATTAATTGTAAATGTGTCTTAAACAAATATATATAAATTTAAATTTTTTAATGAAAATATAAGAAAACTCAATGAGTCTTGGAAAAGAGGCAATGCATACATAACGTGAAACAATGTTTATTTTCGATACAATATTATCTGCATAAAATAAGTCTATATACGAGGGGCAGTCAAAAAGTTCCCTGATTTAAGGCAATCAAAATTTATTTATCAAGTAATCGTCTTGAAACATTCGGGAAATATACTTTGTGTTATCTGTGATAAACTTGTCAAATTTTGTAGAATTTAGATAAACCGTGACATCAGTGACGGCTTTTGACTACGTCATACCTTATTTCAACGTTCTTTTTGGCAAAAAAAGGTTTTTTTATCCAAAATGCAAGCAAGTGCTTCAGGAAATTCCAGTTCATCAAAAATGATGTCGGAAGATAGAACGGAGCAACGGTCTGTGATTAAATTTTGTTCAAGTGCAGGAATGACACCGACAGACACGTTGAAGTTTCTGAATCACGGGAAGTAGAAGACAAAATGTTGCAGGACCATCGGGTTTGACTGTCATAAGCGTTTCTGCCATGGAAGAGTAAAGTGGCAGACTACAAAATGACCGAAAGACCGCAGACAAATGTTAACAAAATTAATAACGTCAGTAAACTTCTTGCATCGGATCGTAGAAAAACAATTAATCATATTGTTGAAAATGTTGGACTTAGTCATAAAACAGTTCACATTTTAAAAAAAGATTTACAGAGTATGTGCACGTTGGGTGTGAAAGGAGAGTATTTTGAGAAATGGTAAGGTACATTATTTTTGTAACATTGCCAAATTTGACATCAAACTGCTCCGTGTCTGCAGACATGGGTATTTTCAATTAATGGTCAGTTATGTTTATTAAAACATATTATTATATACCTATTTCTCTCGTGCAGTGAATGGTCTGCATTTGTACCATGTCATCGTACAAGATATTTCTGTATTGGAGGCACATGCGTACAATTTTTTTTTATTAAATCCATATTGTACAGTACACGAGCCCAATGTTAACTCAACGATGAAGTCCGAAAACTGGTAAAATGTTCCGAATGCATCAATATCACATAACTGCTTTACACGCCTATATACTTTCGTTTATAAAGCGCTTAAATGAACATATTTGTTGTTGTTTGGTGTTGACAGTTGACAGTTGAAAAAGAAATTGGTGATTTTATCCTTAATCAAGTGCCAATAAACAAGCTCACAAAAACAAAGTCAGACATAGGTGTAGTAAATAGATGGTTGCGATCAGCAGTGCCGAATGAAACACGTGAAATAGAAAACATTGAACTACAGCAATTGAACAGCTACTTCCTAAGTTTTTTCCTTAGTTCGAAAACAAAACGGTGATGAATATGAACCTGAGAGTTTAATCGCGATCAAAAACAGTTTTGACAGATACTTATCAGAGAAAAATTATGGTGTTAGTGTGTGTAGAGGTGATGAGTTCAAATCATGTAGGAATGTTTTAATTGCCAAGGGCCATAGTCAGACAACCGACTTTTTAGCCTATTAAATACAAATAAAAGGTAGTCCAGATGAAATTGTAGTTAATTCTCGGACTACCGGACTACTGTTAGTGTCGAAACTTGCTATTGCGAAAAGAACATTGCTTTCTGGTATCATACAAAAATAATTAAAATAGAAAACAAGTCTGAAGATTCTGTACTTTTGCAATTGATCGAACAACATCGCACAGTGAATTAGTCATATATTTATTCCATAATTATGCAGATAGACACCTAATGTTCTGTACAGAGCACTGTATGCAAATATAGAAATTTGAACCAAGGTTCAATTTTTATTTTTTTATTTTATTATAATATTAAATTAGTTAAAAAAAATTATATTACACCAAAATAGCTATTATCTGGATAGCTCACAATATTTTAATAATTATATTTCAGAAACTATGGCGATTTGGAATCATGGGAAAAAGCAAATGCATTGCTGCACACTATTTGGTTGCGTAATAACTTCTTTGGACTTCGGGGCAGTGGTGAGCATTACAAACTGAGGTGGGGGGACATATCAATATTGGAGGAGGTTGATGGGTCACGCTATATGCAATACGAGGAAAGGGACATGAAGACACGGAAGAATCCTGGTCAAGACAGACCTATAAAGCCATGGGGATTTATGCGAATCGTGATACACCTGACACCTGCCCTGTGAATCTTCTATTATAATACAAACACAGGTACTAAATGTGAAAGCGTAAATTATTTGAAACTAAAAAGTAATTGGAAAAGTATAATTTTTGATTATATTCCACTTGTTACTTTCTTTCAAAATTTCATAAGTTAGATAACATAGTTTATCACTTGATTATTGATCCAGAGCACTCGACTTATTGTGGAGAACTCAACAAGTGCTTGCAGTATAATGTTGAGCGCTCAAGATAGTAAGTCGAGCACTCGAGATAGTATGTCGAACACTTTGCATAATAAGTTGAGTGGGCATAATAATAAGTCAAACTCCCGAGATATAATGTTAAGTCCGCCTTATTGGAAGTCAAGTGAGCGTTTTTTCCTAAACATACTACATATATTTTCTCTTACATTTCATGGTTTGTTGTATTTGTTGGTTTTTGATTTAGGAGACTACTATCGATGTGTACGCCGGAGTCCCCGTTTTACCTGCAGGTTCATCAAAGCTGGGATAAAACCCATTCAGGTGTACCCGCACAGGTTTGGTATAAAAAAAACAGCCATTAGGCATTCATTCCCTGGGGAACTTTATGAAGAATATGGCCGAATTGGGAGAGTTACCAGGTCGCAAGACAAACCACTCCAGACAAAAATCACCGTTAAACGTTTGAAATAGGCCAACTTTGACAACGCAGATATTATTCAGTTGACGGGTCACAAAAATGTACAGTCACTGAACTCTTACAGTACATTGCCAACTAAAATTTAAAAAAGAAAGTCCGAAACACTAACCTCTTCAAATCAAAATATTATTAACAAAGAAAACATTGAGTTCTCTAAAATTCCTGCTGAAGAAATCAAAGAATTATTGTCCACAATTGAAACAATTGAAAATTTGCCACCAACACTTTCAAATCCTTAAAACTCTTTGGCATCACCAGTTGAAAGCATGAATATTCATGAAAAATATTCTGCTCTTGATGTTCAAGTATCTTCCAATCAGATGCTGAGTAGGTCTCTGGAATTTGGGAACTCCACTGTTATCTGGTGCAACTATAAGTGGAGGACAATTTACAATTAACCACATTTATTTCAGTGTGAATCTTTGAACTTGAAATTGGGTACACAATGATTGTAGTGAATTTGGAACTCCGGATTGGTATCATGAGTATCTTCTTCATATGACAAGAGGTATGTACGATATAAGTTGATTTATGAAGTGTTAGCATTAATTTTGGTTTATTGGTTTAAGAAAGATACAATACATTTATATTGTTATTTGTTATTGTTCCAAATTAAACTTGTTATTTTTTAATTTATGATATCTAATAAAGATTCGGTGATAACATTTATTTAATCATTTAAACCAGATGAACTAAAATTTGTTTTTTTGTTAAATTTTGTTGATTTAATTTTTGTTACATCAATTTGCGATTTGTGATAAAATTTATTCATTTATTCATATTCAGTCATTCATTCATTTGTTCAGGATATAAATGAACTTATTGTTATACAGTTGTTGTTTTTGCTTTTGTTAATAACTGCCATCACTTTGAGATTCTGAAATAAAATGCATGCATTTATCTTTTAATATAGAATTTAACTTTATATTTTGCTGATTTAACCAATCATACTGATATTCTGTGATATTATTTATCAGTCTTTCTGTGATTTATTCATAGACCCTTTTCACATCTGCTTAATCCAATATAAGGGTATAATAATTCTCCCCCGTCAGCCATCTTGGAGATAAAGCTTCAATGTAAATAATTTGGGGAAAAACACTGAAAAACACACACAAATCTTTACATTTATTAATGCTGTTTTCCCAAGGTTTAAAGGGACACACTGCAATCGTGTAGTGTCCAGATTATACCCTCTATATAGGTAACTTCAATATAATCATTACTATATAATAAATACAGGTAACTTCAATACAACCATTATTTATAAATAGTGTAACGACAGCAAATTGCTTTTACATGTTTACCTCTTGTCGATTATACTGCATTAAAAATATATTTCAGCCTATGTTAGAATAAGAAAGAGTAATCAAACTCTTTACAATTTATACCTTTTTAGCAGGTGTAAAGTCAAAATGAAACACGATTTATATATTGGAATGCTCTTTGTATTGCTTGGAGTCCTGTGTGCCACTTTAAAGGACACATGGCAGTAATACTATATTTTCACCCAAAATTATTTTCTGAAATAGCTCTGGAAAGTCAGTAAGGCCCGTTTTAACATGCTGTCAAAACTGTATAAGTTTACATCTATAATTGTAAAGAAAAAGAAAACCTCCCCTTTTATACAGTCTCTGATTACAATATGCATTAATTTTGTTCACTTGATTATTATTACCTATTACTTTGTTTACAAACTAAATTTGATGCATATTACATCTATTTCTGTAAGGTTTGTAGAGGGGTGGCTCACCCCGACCCTCACAAACCTATTATGGTGTGAAAAAATGGATCACCATTAATTTGTTGATTGAAATTTAAAAAGAAAAAAAAAGTTTTTATATACCTTCATCATCATCTGTTTTGTTTTCATTTGGGTCACTGCAAATAATCAAGAATATAATATTTATTTATTTATGTTCAATCACAACAAGAAGTCTATAACACTGAAATGCTCTCCTGACAGATTATGAATGGTTCTCGATTGCCAGAACTCATAAAATTCCACATTAAAACCAATCATATCCTTATAAATTATTGGAAATTTGTCTTATTTAATGTTATTTAAGATGTGTGGGCATCTTGGATTATGGGTAATAGGTATTTTAATTACCAATTAGATATGGGTAATATTTCTGAATGTTTTCAGCAAAGTCTGACATGTTTCAGAAGTGGTGATATCAAACCTGATATTGAGACTAGAAAAGTAAATGTTTTTTGTAATTACACCCAACTGGAACTGAGGAAACTAACCAAGTAGTCACAAATTATTTTTATATAATATTGAAAACAAATGTGAAACAAGCTTGTCAAGATGAATATCTTTAATACAGGGATTCAATAATGGGGACATACCTATCATGCTGAAATGACATAATGTAATGTGTATCATGATGCAAACTTCCTGGCAAATTGGAATGTAAAAAAATAAATCTTTATGAGCAGTTTTTTATAAATAAATCATTCATAAAGCAGATATCATAGCATTCAAACCGATACATTACTGCACAAAATCCAGACATGATTGCATGTTCTAAAATTTCCAAATTGTTAAACTTTTTCGATTGCATCATATTGTGTAATTGTATCATGCACAATGAGTAAGCACAGGCTTAAAGGTCAATACAGTTACTAACAAGAGGCCCAAGAGGGCCTGTGGATGCTCTACTGGCTAACATGGCTCATATAACATCAATGAAGTGAGTGACTGCCATTTACGTTTTTTTGAAAGTTTCGGGCAAAAAACAGCTTTTTAACTAAATCAAGGGCCATAACTAAAAAATCTGGTAAAGTTTGGTAAAGATCAGATGAAAAATGAAGGCCCTACCGTATTAACAAGGCAACATATAGAATGTTTAAAGGGGTTGATGCACTATTTTCAAACACTGTTTACTTTAAAGGGCTCTGAAAAACTTGAAAAAAGCTGAAAGAATTATCAAAATGCCATGAAAAATAAAGGAGATATGACCTATTGAAAATTTGCAAAGAACATATATGGAGGCGGCCATCTTTGAACGATGACGTCATTGCGCCGTTTTACCATTATATGGCATATTGATAAAATGTCTTTTAAAGCAAAGAAAATCACTGCAAATGAAAAATAATACTAAAATGTATGCATTTTACATCTTTATATTTATTTTTAATCAATTTGCGGTGGTTTTCTTTGCTTTAAAATACATTTTGTCAATATGCCTTATATGGTAAAACGGCGCGATGATGTCATCATTCAAAGATGGCCGCCTCCATTTATGTTCTTTGCACATTTTCAATAGGTCATATCTCCTTTATTTTTCATGGCATTTTGATAATTCTTTCAGCTTTTTTCAAGTTTTTCAGAGCCCTTTAAAATAAACTGTGTTTGAAAATAGTGCATCAACCCCTTTAACTAAATCAAGAACTCCTCTGTTACTGGTCCGACTGGTCGACCATAGAGCTAAAAAAAAAAAAAAAATATATATTTAAAAAAAAAAAGAATAATTAAAAAATATTTAAAAAAAAAAAAAAAAAAAAAAAAATTAAAAAAAAAAATAAAAAAATAAAAATAAAAAAAAAAATTAAAAAAAAAAAAGATTAAAAAAAAATAAAATTAAAAACCAACAAAAACACTAAAAATTAAAAAAAAAAAGAATTAAAAAAAAAAAGAATTCCCTACACATGTCTATGTAAAACATGTGACCCTTGGGGCGGGGTCAAATATGACCCGAGGGTCACCATTTGAACAAACTTGGTAAAGGACCACAAGCTTACAGCAAATGCAAAATATTAAACCTCTGGCTCTTGCAGTTCCAGAGAAGAAGATTTTTTTCTCAGTTTTTCCCTATACAAGCATTTATGTAAAACTGTGACCCCCGGGGCGGGACCAGATGGGACCCCAGGGTCCCCATTTGAACAAAATTGGTAAAGGACCATAAGCTTATAGCAACAGCAAAATATTAAACCTCTGGCTCTTGCAGTTTCAGAGAAGAAGATTTTTTAAGTTTTTCCTATACATGTCTATGTAAAACATGTGACCCTTGGGGCGGGGCCAAATGTGACCCCAGGGTCACCATTTGAACAAACTTGGTAAAGAACGATAAGCTTATAATAAATGTAAAATATCAAACCTCTGACTCTTGTAGTTTGCGAGAAGAAGATTTTTAAAAAAAAAATCCTATATAAGTCTATGTAAAACTGTGACCCTTGGGGCGGGGACAAATTTGACCCCAGGGTCACCATTTGAACAAACTTAGTAGAGGACCATAAGCTGATGCTACATGTAATACATGAGAGCTCTGTGGCATGTGGTTCCAGAGAAGAAGATTTTTTTCAGTTTTTCCCTATACAAGCCTATGTAAAACTGTGATCCCCGGGGTGGGGCCAAATATGACCCCTGGGTCACCATTTGAACAAACTTGGTAGAGGACCACAAGCTTATAGCAAATGCAAAATATTAAACCACTGGCTCTTGCAGTTTCAGAGAAGAAGATTTTTTAAGCTTTTCCCTATACATGTCTATGTAAAACATGTGACCCTTGGGGCCGGGCTAAAAGTGACCCGAGGGTCACCATTTGAACAAACTTTGTAAAGGACCATAAGCTTATAGTAAATGCAAAATATCAAACCTCTGGCTGTTGTAGTTTCCGAGAAGAAGATTTTAAAAAAAAAATCCTATATAAGTCTATGTAAAACTATGACCCCCGGGGCGGGGACAAATTTGACCCCAGGGTCACCATTTGAACAAACTTAGTAGAGGACCATAAGCTGATGCTACATGTAATACATGAGAGCTCTGTGCCTTGTGGTTTCAGAGAAGATTTTTTAAAGTTTTTTCCTATATGTCTATACGAAAAACATGCAAAACCTCAATATACAAACTTTGGACCCCCAGGGCACGGCCATTTTTGACCCCGGGGACTTTATTTGAACAAACTTGATAGTCTAGGCGTTGGCGATCATTTTAAAAGAAAAACTGTCAAATCTGTCCAGCGGTTCTGGAGATTTTTTAAGGTTTCGACCATATATGGTAATGGTAGCCATCTTGGATGTAGCGCTGACCTAATTTTAACAAATCTAAAAGGCATTCACCTAAGGATCATCCATCTGAAGTTTGGTCAAAATTAGCCAAGCGGTTTCTGAGGAGAAGTCGTTTGAAGAAAAGTTAACGGACGGACGACAGACGACGGACGGACGACGGAAGACGGACAACACACCATCCTATAAGCAGTAGAGTTAAAAACTGCTTTTAGCACATGCATGATTGAAGTCAGTACCAAACAAATTGCATTTTACAAGTGCAAGTTTATGAGTCTGAGTTTACTGAAACAAACTTTTAACCAAAGTCTAACCAAAGTTTCTCAAACAATTATATCAATTATTTTAAATTTAATGTGCCACCATTACATAAGCTTGCCTAGCCTTTGTAAAGAAGAGATAAATTGATTTGTTGTTTAATGGTTCATGTACCTTGTGTTAAGGTTACTTTGAACCACTCTAGAGAGAGACTAGGGGAAGGATACATACACATCCGGGAACCTACTCTTACAATCTTACAATTAACTCTGAGAAAATACTTTACAACCCATGAATGATGAGGCTTGAGGAAGTGTCTTGCCTACAGACACACTTAAGTAACCCAGTGGCCACAGTGAGGCTCCTACACTTGATCTCACTGATTTAGTACAGATCCTACTAACTTGTGGGACAGCGTTTTCCCAAGGCCATAACAGATAAATATACAACACAGCTTTGGACACCTAGAGACAGAGCCAATTTAACACCACTGCAAATTCCCACAAGTACTTTAAAAACCAAAAAGGTGTTCCATGGAATACTTGTGTTGCCAGCCATGTGCTTTATTCAGCAAGGGCAATCTAACTGTAACGTTTAAAGGCAAGGTGTGCAATCAAGAAATATTAGTTCCTTCTTATATAACAGTATGACCTTTATCTTTGACCTACTGATCCTAAATATGATAGGGGTCATTGCCTTACTAGGGACAATCAAACCAAAATATTTGAAGACAGTGGGTGCAACCCTTCTCGAGTTGTTAAAATGAAACAATTTTCCATTATTGGGTCACAGTAACCTTGACCTTTGACCTAATAATGCCAAAATCAATAGGGTCACCAAAGACAGGCATGTATTCAGGTTTGAAAAAGATGGGTGCAATCCTTCACACACGTTACTGAGTGGAAATTATTTTCTATTATTGGGTCAAAGTGACCTTGAATTTGAACCCAAAACCACCATGATTCATCATCATATCAAGGTCAAAGTACAAAATTTGAAGACTGTGGGTGCACTCATTGCGCGGAAATGATCGTTATCAATTCACAGACCTTAACATTTGATCTATTAACCTACAATCAATGGCATTATTCTCTTATCAAGGACATCAATATATAAAGTTTCATGACATGTGTGCATTCACTTATAAGTTATTTAACAGAAACAATTTGCCATGATCTGGTCACAGTGACCTTGACCTATGACCTACTGACCCCCCAAATTCAATAGGGGTCATCCTCTCAACAACAATTTTGATGACTGTAAGTGCATTCCTTCACAAGTTATCGAGTGGAAATGGAAGTGTGATGCCACAACAGACATTGTGATTCCTAAGTGTCTACCATGCTAAGCAGGCGACAAAAAAAATGTTTGAACACGATTACCTTCTTTTAACTCACCTTTTGTTGGAATGTGTACTTTTACTGCCTGAAAAAAAGATAGAAAAAGTTCCAAAGACGAGCTTACAATCTAATTATATAAGATATCATGACAACATCAAACATTACCACAGAATAGTGTCAAGTTTTGATTTGGTCAATAAGCCAATGTCTACATCTTGTGGTATTAACATTTGACAATTTCCTGATGGTGTACCTTCAATACATACACAGGGCATAGAAGATCACATGAAACAGTCATTTTCCTTGCAAGCCTTAAAATAGAACTGTGTTATTTGGTTCTTGTTTATTTAATTCTGGTTGGTATAATACGGCTGGATGAAATTGAGTCCAGATCATGGGTAGTGATAGAAATGTATTAACTGATTGTAACCGATTATCAGTTTCTTAGGCAGTCAATTATGATGATTGATTATGAAAGTCTATGCTTGATCATCGGTAAAATGTAAACTGTCACTTTAATAGGGCTCGATTTTAGATATAGTATGTTCTAAAAATAAACTGAAACGGTCAATGATTTCGGACAAACAGTTCATTACTTACACAGTATATATTCAAAAGTATAGGTATATTATGTCGGACATCGTATACACAGTATGTGACGTCATTGAGCTTTAGCCCAGATATATCCCTATTAATGATAACGATACAAAAATATATGATTATCTCGGAGAAAACAGTTTGAAATGGTATTACAGTTAGCTGCAAAAAAAAGTCATCTAGGCAATATCTGTATATTAATACACTAACAATGCACAATGCTTCATTTAATACATGTTTTGTTTTGTACCATGTCAACATTATTTAAAACTGACTGGCTTTGAAATAATCAAACAAAAGACAATACTTCATTAATTATATACCATACATATATTTAATTGCAATACAATCAAAAGTATTCACTACTTACACAATTGTTTCATACATTCTATCATAGCTGGTGATTTGTTTTTATACATAGTTGTCAATAGTTCCACACGATTAGTATGATGTCAGCCTTAAATTAGACATCTGGTGGTTGATGCTAGTCATAATATTGACTATGGCTTATTCGGGTCTCAGTATAAGTTTTCTCCCAATATGATTTTTGTTGACTGTTTTATTTTGGCTAAACCATGAGAAGTCATAGTTAGTTTAAACTTAAGTATTTTACATCATTTGTAATGAAAGCTCTATGAACTTATTTGAATCACTCTCGATGTCTTCCTGGGTAAAACAAGTGATATGCAAATGCAGATAAAGTGTCTTGCTCAGGGATACAACACATATGGTAATGGCGGGGATTTAATCGCAATCTTTCGGTCATGGGTCCAACGCTCTACCACTAAACCACAGCACTCCACATGAATTCTTAAAATGCCCAACGATTCCGGAATTGCACAGGACTATGCTGGAATTGCGCAAGGGGTTAATCGATATTAAATATGCACCAAGTATACGCAATTTGAAAATGTTTTGCGCAAAGTACGAATTTGTGTTGGGATTTGAAAAGTAAAGAAGCGTTTTGAAACTTATTTATTTCTAATTTAATATGCTTATTTGTTTCACTCGTCTGTAAATTGATAAAATATAAAAATAAAATCATAGATGGTAAATGATTAACATGAACTTAATTATTGAGAAAACAATTTGAAATCTCAAACAATAAAGCGCATATTTATACTATTGAAATAAGGGTACGTTATGGCTAAGAAAATATTAACACTTGAAGCGCCAACAGTGGTACAAATGCCTGATTGCGAATTAACCATTTTAACTGAAAAATCGAAGTAAAAAGTGTGTGTGTGTGAGGGGAGGAGGGGGTGGATAATTCAAGTAAATTACATGACAGCGTTATGATTCTTGTCATATGACAGTAATGAGGACGAAGATGTGTGCCAAGTATCAAAGCTTTCCAACAATTCATTTTTGAGAAATGAGGAAAAACAAAAAACTTTAACCAAAAACTTTAACCAAAACGTCAAAAGTGTAGATGGACATATGGACGACAGACGGACAGACGATGGACAACTGGCCATCCCATAAGATCTGCTGGCCCTTGGCCAGTAGAGCTAAAAAATAATGTTGACGTAAACATGCCTCGACCGTTTTTTTTCTTACCAGACACATTCTTCCCGAGTTTTACCATCAGTTGTTCCTACCAAACATTTTGAATCAAGGTGGGCGACCTCGCTTCTCTCTGTTCAAATACCTTGATTTGCCCAACATACTGATTACAATTCAACTTTTGAGCACGACGTGATAGAAGTACACATCAGCACAGAAATACAGGTGTTTACATGTAAGGGATGCGTGTGCGTTAGCGTGTGCGTTAGCGTGTGCATTACAACAGACGTCTCACTGCTACCATGTGTAATTATAAGATTGCGTTATCAAAGTGAAAAACTCAAACTTTTCATTGCTACCTTACCATTACATGTGCAATTATGAAAACCATAATATAGGCAGCGAATAAACCATCGACTAGTGTATAACACGGCGGTATTTACGAGAATACCGCATTATAAATGGGTATTATTCCATAAAAAGGTATTATTCCATTAAAATACAGATTTGCACTTATTCAATTCCAATACTTGCGTTTCATTCAGTTTCATTATGCTCCGTAAAAAATCCCGGATGTGAAGATCCCGAAATATTGCCGCATTCTACACTTTAGTAGACTTGCTCTACGAAAACGTCATTTGAGGCAATAAAACGGCAAGCTTTAAACATTGAAAAATATGTGTTATACGTACCATTCAAGTTTTTTAGACGGGTTCCTAGGAATTGAAGTTGTAATGCATGCTTATTATCGGCTACATGATTCACAGTCTGTTAACCATAGAAATATTCTAAAGCTATATAAGAGTCAGCTGCCAAAGGCAGCTGAATAAATAACAAGAGGTCAGTGACCTTGAAGCTCTACTGATAGGTTTTTGATAGCTAGATCAACATTCCTGTGAAGTTTCATGAAAATCCGTCAAGTAGTTTCAGAGGAGTAGTCATATGTTCTTGTATATATTTACTTCTTTATATACCCGTTTTTCGGGCATTTGTTGACTACCATATCATCCCTTACTTGTAAATAGTTTTATCTTTATATATTTACATTAATTTTTAATTAATCCTTCATTTCTGCATCATTCATCAGTTTTTGCGCCCAATGACCTATTTATGTGTTGACGTGCCATACTTATAGTTTTCAAGAAGTAGTCGCTACAAATTTGTTTTTTGAAAATCTATATTTAGCCGTGGTGGCCATCTTGAATTTCCGACTGACCTGAAGTTTTGCTAGGATCAATTAGACATCAAGAGCAACATTCGTGTGAAGTTTCATGAAAATCCGTCTTGCAGTTTCAGAGGAGTAGTCGTTACAAAGTTTTCATTATATAACTCGATGTAAACAAAGATGGCCGCTGGCAGCCATGTTTAACGTCAAATCAAAATAATTTTGGACAAGGATCAACATCATGTTATACTGATCATTTTAGGAAAAGACGCATATCAATATCACTTATAGTTTTCAAGAAGTAGTCGCTACAAACTTGTTTTTTGAAAATCTATTTTAGCTGTGGCGGCCTTCTTGAATATACGACCAACCTGAAATGTTGCTAGGATCATTTAGACATCAAGAGCAACATTCCTGTGAAGTTTCAGGGAAATCCGTTTCAGAGGAGTAGTCGCTACAAGTTTTTACTAAATAACTCTATGTAAACAAAGATGGCCGCTGGCAGCCATGTTTAACGTCAAATCAACACGATTTTCGACAAGGACCAAATCATGTCATGCTGATCATTTTAGAAAAAGTCCCATATCAATATCACTTAAGAGTTTTCAAGAAGTAGTCGCTACAAACTTTTTTTAAAAATCTATTTTCAAATTTGGTGGCCATCTTGGATTTCACATCAACATGAATTTTTGCTAGGATCAACTAGACTTCATGGCAACATTTCTGTAAAGTTTCATGAAAATCCATTCAGTAGTTTCAGAGGAGTAGTAGCTATAAAAAAAAGTTTACGGACAGACAGATGGACGGACGACGGACCACGGCATAAGCTCTGCTGATCTCTGATCAGTAGAGCTAAAAACAAGAGGTCAATGACCTTGAAGCTCTAGTGATAGGTTTTTGATAGCTAGATCAGCATTCCTTTGAAGTTTCATGAAAATCCGTCAAGTAGTTTCAGAGGAGAAGTCGCTACAAGTTTTCATTATATAACTCTATGTGAACAAAGATGGTAGCTGGCGGCCATGTTTAACGTTCAATCAAATAATTTTTGACAAGATCAACATCATGTCATATTGATCATTTTAGAAAAAGTCTCATATCAATATCACTTATAGTTTTCAAGAAACTTGTATTTGAAAATCTATTTTAAGCCATGGTGGCCATCTTGAAATTCCGGCCGACCTGAAATTTTGTTAGGATCAATTAGACATCAAGAGCAACATTTCTGTGGAGTTTCATGAAAATCCGTCGAGCAGTTACAGAGGAGTAGTCGCTACAAGTTTTTACATGATAACTCTATGTAAACAAAGATGGCCGCTGGCAGCCATGTTTAACGTCAAATCAAAACGATTTTCGACAAGGACCAACTTCATACCATGCTGATTATTTAGAAAAGTTCCATATCAATAGCACTTAAGAGTTTTCAAGAAGTAGTCGCTACAAACTTGCTTTTAACAAGAGGTCAATGACCTTGACGCTCTACTAATATGTTTTTAATAGCTAGATCAGCATTCCTGTGAAGTTTCATGAAAATCCGTCAAGTAGTTTCAGAGGAGTAGTCGATACAAGTTTTCATTACATAACTCTATGTAAACAGAGATGGCTGCTGGCAGCCATGTTTAACGTTGAATCAAAATAATTTTCGACAAGAATCAACAACATGTCATACTGATCATTTTAGGAAAAGACGCATATCAATATACCTTATAGTTTTCAAGAAGTAGTCGCTACAAACTTGTTTTTTGAAAAATTATTTTTAGACGTGGCGGCCATCTTGAATTCCAGCCGACCTGAAATTTTGATAGGATCAATTAGACATCAAGAGCAACATTCCTGTGAAGTTTCATGAAAATCCGTCAAGTAGTTTCAGAGGAGTAGTCGCTACAAGTTTTTACTGTACAAACTCTATGTAAACAAAGATGGCTACTGGCGCCCATTTTTTAATGTCGAATCAAAATAATTTTCGACAAGGATCAACATCATGTCATGCTGATTATTTTAGAAAAAGTCCCATATCAATATCACTTACAGTTTTTAAGAAGTAGTCGCTACAAACTTTTTTTTAAAAATCTGTTTTAAGTCATGGCGGCCATCTTGAATTTCCGGCCAGCCTGAAATATTTCTAGGATCAACTAGACATTAAGAGTAACATTCCTGTGAAGTTTCATGAACATCCGGCAAGTAGTTTCAGAGCAGTATAGTCGCTACAAGTTTTTACTATATAACTATATGTAAACAACAAGAAATCCTTGGATTCACATGTCTCGCCTAACGGGGGCTAGACTTAAAAATAAAAAGGTCAATGATGCTTAAATGAAAGTTTTTAAACATTTTAGTAACTAAAAACAATCGAGTTTGCTGTTTGCTGAGATGACATTTAAGTGCATTTGTTTAAAAACAAAATGCCATTCTATTAAAAACAAGAGGTCCAAGAGGGCCTGTGGATGCTCTACTGGCTAAAACAGCTCTTATATCAAGGGCTGTCAACTTATTCCCATCAATAGTTTTTTTTAAAACACTGCAAAAACAACAGGGATAGGATGGCTTAAGATTGCTCACCTGGTAATCATGGGCAATAAGTCTGCTGTGTCTAGTCTGGCAATGGGCATTTTTAATTTGTCCCACTTTCTTCTATGAATGAAATTCATAACAAGAGGTCAATGACCTTGAAGCTCTACTGATTGATTTTGATTTCAGGAAGTAGTCGCTACAGACTTGTATTTTGAAAAAATTATTTTTAGCCATGGCGGCCATCTTGAATTTCCGGCCGACCTGAAATTTTGACATCAAGAGCAACATTCATGTGAAGTTTCATGAAAATCCGTCAAGTAGTTTCAGAGGAATAGTCGCTACAAGTTTCCATTATATAACTCTATGTTAACAAAGTTGGCCGCTGACAGCCATGTTTAACATCGAATCAAAACGATTTTTGACAAGGACTAACATCATGTCATGCTGATCATTTTAGAAAAAGTCCCATAGCAATATCACTTATAGTTTTCAAGAAGTAGTCGCTACAAACTTATAAGGTAGCGCCGTGGTGTAATGGTTAACACTGCGGCTTAGTAACCCAGGGATCGCGCATTCAATCCCAGCCAGGACCGAATTTGGGTTATCGAAATATTTCAAAAAATATGTCCTACCTTACAAGTCCTTCGGATGAGACTTTAAAACCGAGGTCTGCTCGCTAAAATGCTCAGTGCAATACAGCGAGGATAAATAAACGCTTATACACACACGCTACAAACTTGTATTTTGAAAATCTATTTTTAGCCATGGCAGCCATCTTGAATTTTCATCCGAACTGAAATATTGCTAGGATCAATTAGACATCAAGAGCAACATTCCTGTGAAGTTTCATGAAAATCCGTCAAGTAGTTTCGGAGGAGTGGTCGCTACAAGTTTTCGTCATATAACTCTATGTAAACAAAGATGGCCACTGGCAGCCATGTTTAACGTTGAATCAAAATAATGTTTGAATCTGATAACCATCATGTCATGCTGATCATTTTACAAAAAGTCCCATATCAATATCACTTATAGTTTTCAAGACGTAGTCGCTTCAAACTTCTTTTTTAAAAATCTATTTTTAGCTGTGGCGGCCATCTTGAATTTCTGGCCGATTTGAAATTTTGCTAGGATCAATTAGACATTAAGAGCAACATTCCTGTAAAGTTTCATGAAAATCCGCCAAGTAGTTTTAAAGGAGTAGTCGCTACACGTTTTTACTATATAACTCTTTGTAAACAAAGATGGCCGCTGGCAGCCATGTTTAACGTTGAATCAAAACAATTTTTGACAAGGACCAACATCATGTCATGCTGATCATTTTAGAAAAAGTCCCATATCAATATCACTTATAGTTTTCAAGAAGTAGTCGCTACAAACTTGTATTTTTAAAATCTATTTTTAGCCATCGCGGCCATCTTGAATTTCTGGTCGACCTGAAATTTTGCTAGGATCAATAAGACATCAAGAGCAACAATCCTATGAAGTTTCATGAAAATCCGTCAAGTAGTTTCGGAGGAGTAGTCGCTACTAGTTTTCATCATAATATGAAATAGGTTAAACCTATAGGGCGAGCACAGTTCATGTTTGATTGTGCCGCTGCGTATGTATACACCGATATGTGCAAGTCTAGCTCTTATGGCGTGTACCATAAGAGCCATGATTCTCACGTCTAGTGCAAGTCTACCTGTACGTGCCTTCTCAATCGTGACATCCCACCCCAACACATTTCAATTCGTGTGTGTGTGTGTGTGTGTGTATTTCTAAGGATTATAATCCGTCCGCCTACGACAGGCGTCCTACCCGACTATTATAGGCACAATGGAGTCTGGACTTTTATCTGTGTGTTTGTGTGTGATGTGATGATATGTCTACTTGAAGCAGCGAACTCAATGGTTTCTTTATAGTGCTGCCACACTGGAATACCACACCGTAGTAGACATGATACCCACAGTCACATTATTCTGACACTGGTCAATCAGTCGTAGCACTACCCATTATTTGCTCGTCAGGCAAGGGTTCCATTTTTAAAGTATCTGGTATGACGCGGTCAGGCGACTCGAACCCACGACCTCCCGAATGCAAGGCAGACGCTCATACCAGTACACCACAGTGCTTCGGTCAAATTTCAATTCGTTCCCAGACAGGACAGATATGGCACGGAACGAACTTCTAACGGCTATCTAGTCATGATCCAGTCTGGATCGACATTGGCTGAATCACCAACCGTCATAAAAGCTGCTACTACATCAGTGTATGTAAGATATATATACATAAACCGTGATGCACGCGTATACTTTTTTGCCGAACAACATGTTACATGTAATTACGGTTTCAACGTTATGTCATTACGAAAAATGTATATATATGATTTAAGTTTTATTTTATTTGAATAGACGTCTTCAACGTGTGTTAAATTGATTCATACGTATTGTCTAATCATTATGATGATGTATGTTTGAGAAAAGTACAATGATTTTAAAACATAGGCATTTGTTGTTTCCTACTTGACATTTAATAAATGGTGGTCCATTTTCAGAATATTATTTCAATATTTAGTTGAGTATGTCTGGGGTGGAGGACACCGGGTCCGACGTTTTTCATCAATATATTCTGAAAATGCACCAAATTCATCAAATGCTATGTAGAAAAGACGTTGGTTTGTTTCACTGTTCTTGATGTTTAGCACTAGCTGTGCTCAAGATACTTATTAGTTTCTACATCTACATTTTAAGAAACTGAGTGTCCTATTTGACCCTAATGTTTCTGTCGGTGGTAGAAAAACAAAAATAGTGAAATGATAGGACAGAGAAAAGCATAGTTCGATTGAAGAAGAAGACAGGTAAAGTTTCCAAACCGTGTTTTCATCACCTTCAAATTTGAACTACTCCGTAGCATCAGACCAAACCGGATGGCCGGTTACAGGTACACTGGCATAGGAACGTTTCATTTATATGGGGGTCCAGTGGACACCTTAAACTTTGTTAAAAGTAACAAAAAAAAAGAAAAAAAAGGTGAAGCACCAATAGTGGCGCGAAAGCCGGATTGCGAATTTAACATTTTAAGTGAAAAATCTGTGTGAAAAGGGGGATATTCCAGGTAAATTACATGACATAGTTAGGGTTATTTTCATATAACATTTGTAATGATGTTGAACAAGTGTCAAGTTTCAAAGCTTTTCGACAATTCATTTTTGAGAAATGAGAAAAAAACAAAAACTTTAACGAAAACTTCAAAACTCGTAGACGGACGGACAGACACATGGAAATCGCCAAACTGTAAGCCTAGATTTGCTACGCAATCCAGCCAAAAATAAAAAATACCCATTCTGTACATTATGGTGGAGTCTAATCCGAGCGTTCTCTGACCTTACCAGCCCTTTTTACGATTTTTGATATTTCATCTGGCTGTGTACGCATAAGGCTCGGATTAGGTGGAGTCTAAACCCGACAAATTTGCTATTATTTCGGGCGTTTGTTTAAGCTAAAGGTTTTTCAGGTATGTGAGTGAGTAATTTTAACAAAATGTAAATACATTATATATAATTGGAACTGGCAATTTTAGTGGTAAATAAAAACACCTTAGTTTGGAAATTTGGTTAAAAAATAAATATTTTACAGCCATCAGTTCAGATGATGTAAATTCCTATCTATCTGTCTACATCCTGCATAAGCCTCTTTCGGGTGTACATCTGCCGTGTTGCTGGGACAGCAAAAAAATAAGAAATCTCAAATATAACTTCAGTTAGCCTCAATAGTTTCAGGATGTCTTAATTTCGTTAAAACCATTTTTGGATAAAAGGTCGGAGCGCCCCAAAATATGCAACATAGGGTACCGTAAAAATACCTTTTGAACTTCCCCTACCCAAACACGCCAGTCAAATTATTGGGATCTCGGAAGGAGGCTGTTCCTACCCCTGCCAGTGTGAGTAACATCTTGGGCCTAACCAGCTGCGAGTACGCGGCTGAATCCACATGATTCTGACAAAAGCACCTCAGAACGCCCAGAATGCACCAGATTGTACCATTGTTTTCAAAATGTTCCGGGGGGGCATGCCCCCGGACCCCCTAGCACAATTATGAATCCACATGAATAGAGGGCTAGCTACGCCCCTGGGCCTAACCATCGTTTAGTCACTCTAGACCTGGTGTTGTTCTAAATACTAGTAGTTATATTTTTTCATAATGGACCATAATGTTACTGTGTGCGATGACAGAGTGGTTAGCTTCCTTGCCTCTGGATATAGAAGTCTGGGGTTCGACTCCCGGAGGTTCACGTCTCGAGAATTGAAAACGCACTCCCTTAGATCTAGAACTATTCGTGTAAGATAGTTAAAATTACTGTGAAAGTATGTCATTCTCCCTACTGATGTAAAGCCGTTGGTCTCCTGTGCAGGGAGAGACATACCCTATTCAGGTTAAAAATCTCGCTGAACTTCTGTGGTTATCATAAAAAAGCCTGCAGGTAAACTCATCCACAGAAACGAAACTGTGATAATCATAAGTATGTGTATAATACGTCAATAGTATTGGAAGGAAGTAAGGAAGAAAGAAAGAAGAAACAAAGAAAGATGGATCGGTAATAAGCACCTTGCTCACTAATTGTTTACTAACAGACCATAGCCTACGTCATAATGTGATGACATACGATGATGACGTAAATCAATGACGTCTTGTCATTGTATTATAATTTCCGTAACATTTCCGGAAATTGCCAGATTGTTCGGGTTTGACACGAATGAACACGGAATAACCTCGTCGATTTCCGTCAATGGCTTACAATAGTAGACGACCGAATACGGAAATCTGCGAAGAATTCCGATTGCATTTATGGTTTTACGGGAAAATAAACAAATGAAAGATAGTTTTTAACCAAATCATTTGTTTATCCTAATCGGTTAGCAAGACATATACATTTCTGCGACACGAAATCTACTTTTATTAAATTGTGAAATGTGTTGACGAATTTTCGCCAATGAACAACGCGCAAGGTAACACTTTGGGCTATGCTTCCGGTTAATGGCCGTTTTGGCGACATAGGTAAAAATGCAATTTCATTGTCATTTTTGGATGAGTTCGAGAAAGGTTTTTAATGTTTTTTTCACCTCATTCTGCTTGGAAACCACTATTCTTAATGATTTCTACGAATGCTTATCTTGTTAATTTCGTAACGAAATATGCTACTTTACGGTTGAAGTCGCCCATAAACTGCCGTAAATTACCCAAGACTTTTCAAAAGGATGGATGGGTATGTTTACTTTTCGCCTGCATGATACCATAGGAGCTCGCTTGCGCTCGCGTCGCTTCGCGACGCGAGCTGTGCTCGCTATAACTCTATGTAAACAAAGATGGCCACTGGCAGCCATGTTTAACGTTGAATCAAAATAATGTTTGACTCTGATAACCATCATGTCATGCTGATCATTTTACAAAAAGTCCCATATCAATATCACCTATAGTTTTCAAGACGTAGTCGCTACAAACTTCTTTTTTAAAAATCTATTTTTAGCTGTGGTGGCCATCTTGAATTTCTGGCCAATTTGAAATTTTGCTAGGATCAATTAGGCATTAAGAGCAACATTCCTGTAAAGTTTCATGAAAATCCGCGAAGTAGTTTCAAAGGAGTAGTCGCTACACGTTTTTACTATATAACTCTATGTAAACAAAGATGGCCACTGGCAGCCATGTTTAACGTTGAATCAAAACAATTTTTGACAAGGACCAACATCATGTCATGCTGATCATTTTAGAAAAAGTCCCATATCAATATCACTTATAGTTTTCAAGAAGTAGTCGCTACAAACTTGTTTTTTAAAAACCTATTTTTAGATCTGGCGGCCATCTTGGATTTCACATCAACATGAATTTTTGCTAGGATCAACTAGACTTCATGGGCAACATTTCTGTAAAGTTTCATGAAAATCCATTCAGTAGTTTCAGAGAAGTAGTCGCTACAAAAAAAAGTTTACGGACAGACGGACAGACAGACGGACGCCACACCACGGCATAAGCTCTGCTGATTTCTGATTAGAAGAGCTAAAAATTGGGTGGTGCTGGGATGTTGTGTGTGTGGTGTGGTGTGAGGGGGGGGGGGGGGGGCGGGGGGGGGGGGGGTGGTATTAACATTCTAAACAAATATGGTAAAGATCAGATAAAAAATGAAGTAACTACAGATTTAACAAAGGAAAATACAATATAGCATTTTTCACAAATCAAGGCCATAACCTGTCGTTACTAACTAGATCTAGCTGGTTTTGAACTTGTTAAAAATTCAATGATATACCAAGCTTTGCACAACTAGACATCATACTGAGGCTTCCTGCCAAATTTGCAGAAATCAAACAAGCAGTTTAGGAGGAGTAGCGTCGACAAGAAATTTAAAGTAAAAATGTCAAAGTGCCATAACTCCGTATTACTCAGCAAACTGGAACAAAAGCGTAATATGCACAACTAGACATCTTACCGATGCTTCCTGCCAAGTTTCCTCGAAATCCAACAAGGCGTTTAGGAGGAGTAGCACCGACAAGAAATTAAAAAAATGTCAAGGGGCCGTATCTCCATTAACAAGAGGTCAATGACCTTTTTAAAGCTCTACCAATAGGTTTTTGATAGCTAGATCAGCATTCCTGTGAAGTTTCATGAAAATCAATTTAGTAGTTCAGAGGAGTAGTCGCTACAAGTTTTCATTATATAACTCTATGTAAACAAAGATGGCCGCTGGTGGCCATGTTTAACGTCAAATCAAAATAATTTTTGACAACTATCAACATCATGTCATACTGATCATTTTAGAAAAAAGTCCCATATCAATATCACTTACAGTTTTCAAGAAGTAGTCGCCACAAACTTGCATTTTGAAAATCTATTTTAGCCATGGTGGCCATCTTGAATTTCCGATCAATCTGAAATGTTGCTAGGATCATTTAGACATCAAGAGCAACATTCCTGTGAAGTTTCATGGAAATCCGTTGAGTAGTTTCAGAGCAGTAGACACTGCAAGTGTTTACTAAATAACTCTATGTAAACGCCATTTTTAACGTCAAATCAAAATGATTTTCAACAATGACCAACATCATGTCATGCTGATCATTTTAGAAAAAGTCCCATATCAATATCGCTTAAGACTTTTCAAGAAGTTGTCGCTACAAACTTGTTTTTTAAAAATCTATTTTTAGATTTGGCGGCCATCTCGGATTTCACATCAACATGAATTCTTGCTAGGATCAACTAGACTTCGTGGGCAAGTTTCATGAAAAATCCATACAGTAGTTTCAGAGGAGTAGACGCTACAAAAAAAAAGTTTACGGACGGACGACGGACACTGCACCACGGCATAAGCTCTGCTGATCTCTGATCAGGAGAGCTAAAAATCAATGAACCGGAAAAAAAAAATGCAATAGGCACAGCAATGCTACCTGCTAACACGACGTCAAAAAAATGTTTAAAACAAAACAATAAAAATATGAGAAAATGTTTAAAAAAAAAATTAAAAAAAAAAATATATCTATTTAAAATAATAATAATAATAAAAAAAAATGAAATAATGAAAAAAAAAAAAAAAAAAAATTGAAATAATTAAAAAAAAAAAAAAAAAAAAAATAATAATAAAAAAAAAAATGAAAAAAAAATGAAATAATAAAAAAAAATCAAATAAATATTTTAAATAATAATAAAAAAATAAAAATATTTTAAATAATAAAAAAAAAAAATTAAACAAGAGGTCAATGACCTTGAAGCTCTACTGATTGATTTTGAATTCAGGAAGTAGTCGCTACAGACTTGTTTTTGAAAATTTATTTTTAGCCATGTCGGCCATCTTGAATTTCCGGCCGACCTGAAATTTTGCTAGGATCAATTAGACATCAAGAGCAACATTCCTGTGAAGTTTCATTAAAATCCGTCAAGTAGTTTCAGAGGAGTAGTCGCTACAAGTTTTCATTATATAACTGTATGTAAACAAAGATGGCCACTGGCAGCCATGTTTAACGTCTAATCAAAATAATGTTTGACTCTGGTAACCATCATGTCATGCTGATCATTTTACAAAAAGTCCCATATCAATTTCACTTATAGTTTTCAAGACGTAGTCGCTACAAACTTCTTTTTTAAAAATCTATTTTTAGCTGTGTCAGCCATCTTGAATTTCTGGCCAATCTGAAATTTTGCTAGGATCAATTAGACATCAAAAGCAACATTCCTGTGAAGTTTCATGAAAATCCGTCAAGTAGTTTCAGAGGAGCAGTCGCTACAAGTTTTCATTATATAACTCTATGTAAACAAAGATGGCCGCTGGCAGCCATGTTTAACGTCGAATTAAAATGATTTTTGACAAGGACCAACATTATCATGTCATGCTGATCATTTTAGAAAAAGTCCCATATAGTTTTCAAGAAGTAGTCGCTACAAACTTGTTTTTTAAAAACCTATTTTTAGATTTGGCAGCCATCTTGGATTTCACATCAAAATGAATTTTTGCTAGGATCAACTAGACTTCATGGGCAACATTTCTGTAAAGTTTCATGAAAATCTATTCAGTAGTTTCAGAGGAGTTGTCGCTACAAAAAAAGTTTACGGACAGACAGACGGACAGACGGACGACGGACGCCGCACCACGGCATAAGCTCTGCTGATCTCTGATCAGTCGAGCTAAAAATATATTAAAACAAATAAAAAATTAAATTAAAAAAAATATATAGCCTATATAAAAAAATAATTTTTTTTTAATAAATATATTATATATTAAAAAAAACAAAAACAAAAAACAACAAATATACCAATAACGAAAAAAAAAAAAAGGCAAAACATCTGGTAAAGTTTGGTAAAGATTAGATGAAAAATGAAAGCCCTATCGTATTAACGAGGCAAAATATAGCATTTTTAACTAAATCAAGGGCCATAACTCCAATGTTATTGGTCCAATCTGGCTGGTTTTCGAACTTGTGCGAGCTTCCATTGCTATTAACAATCTGGTAAAGTTTGGTAAAGATCGGAT
Source organism: Cyrtodaria siliqua (assembly GCA_037043455.1). NCBI lineage: Eukaryota > Metazoa > Mollusca > Bivalvia > Adapedonta > Hiatellidae > Cyrtodaria > Cyrtodaria siliqua. Next base: position 59,239 of record JAWPHD010010066.1, read on the forward strand.
GAAAAATGAAGGCCTCTGGCAAGTAGAGCTAAAAATCATCAGCTCCAAAAAGTAGGTCAAGGTCACAGATGAAATCCAGGGGTAGTTGCATGCATTCAGTTAATGACTACCGAAGACAACAACTATGTCAAAATAGAATATGTTTTCTTCTGAAGATTAATCTATAAATTGGGTTTAAAACATCTAGTGTATAATTCTAGTTCATGAGAAAGTGATGTAAATGTAACAATTAAAGTTATCTGCCCTTTGCTTGGATGGTGAAGGTCACATCCACATTTGCTTTGTCACGTTGCAATGTACCACTCAAGATACAACTATAAGCAAAGTTTGAAAGGTTTTAAGGCATACAGTTTGTGAAAAGTGACCTAAACGCCAAAGTTGAAGGTAAAAATTATAAGGTTATCTGCCCTTGCTTGGAGGGTCAAGGTCACTTTCACATTTGCTTTGTCACGTTGCGATGTACCACTAAAGATACAACTAAAAGCAAAGTTTTAAAGGTTTAGGGCATACAGTTTGTGAAAAAGTGACCTAAATGCAAAAGTTGAACCTAAAAATTATTAAGTTATCTGCCCTTTGCTTCGAGGGTCAAGGTCACTTCCACATTTTCTTTGTCACGTTGCCATGTACCATCCAAGATACAACTATAAGCAAAGTTTCAAATGTCTAGTGCATACAGTTTGTGAAAAAGTGACCTAAACGCAAAACTTGAACCTAAAAATTAGTAAGTTATCTGCCCTTTGCTTGGAGGGTCAAGGTCACTTCCCCATTTGCTTTGTCACGTTGCGATGTACCACCCATGATACAACTATAAGCAAAGTTTGAAAGGTCTAGTGTATACAGTTTGTGAGAAAATGACCTAAACGCAAAACTTGAATGTTGACGCCGCCGCCCCCGGAAAAGCAACACCTATGTCTCTTATTTTCTTCGAAAAGGCGAGACAAAAATGGCAACTGGCAGCCATGTTAAACGTAGAATCAAAATAATGTTCGACTAGGATCAACATCATGTCATGCTGATCATTTTAGAAAAAGTCCCATATTAATATCACTTATAGTTTTCAAGAAGTAGTCGCTACAAACTTATTTTTTAAAAATCTATTTTTAGCTGTGGTGGCCATCTTGAATTTCTGGCCGATCTGAAATTTTGCTAGGATCAATTAGACATCAAGAGTAACATTCCTGTGAAGTTTCATGAAAATCCCCCAAGTAGTTTCAGAGGAGTAGTCGCTACAACGTTTTACTATATAACTTTTATGTAAACAAAGATGGCCACTGGCAGCCATGTTTAATGTTGAATTAAAACGATTTTTGACAAGGACCAACATCATGACGTGCCGATCATCAATATCACTTATAGTTTTCAAGAAGTAGTCGCTACAAACTTGTATTTTAAAAATCTATTTGTAGTTTTGGCGGCTATCTTGGATTTCACATCAACATGAATTTTTGCTAGGATCAACTAGACTTCATGGGCAACATTTCTGTAAAGTTTCATGAAAATCCATTCAGTAGTTTCAGAGTAGTCGCTACAAAAAAAAGTTCACGGACAGACAGACAGACAGACGGACAGTGGACGCCGCACCACGGCATAAGCTCTGCTGATCTCTGATCAGTAGAGCTAAAAATTAATAAAACAATGTTAAAATATTAAAAAACTTTCAAAATTCAATACAATTTCGATAAAAATTCATCAAAAAAAATTCAAAATTCACTTTACATTTTATAAGAATTATATAATGCCCCCTTGGCATTTTGCATAGCGCCCGGATTAAGGGAATTACGGTACACTAAATGTTAAAGATGTTTGCTCATCGGTAAAGCTGGCAGCCTATTTGTTAATGAAAAATGTTTTTACGCGTGTAAACTGAATGTCATTTTATTTTTATTTTCAATACTTGGGTAATGCAGTTTGTAAGTACAACATATTTCTCAAGTCTCTTTTAATTTCATATCTGGAGGCAAGTTGCTTTAAAGAACTGTATAAAGTTATGACTAGTGTTGGACATTTAATAACAGAGGAGTACTCGACGGCAATTTCAAATAAGTAAATGTGGTTCATCATACAGAATACATACTACTGTATTGGCTTTCGTATAACATTAAGTAATAATCATTACATAAACATAGTTATACTGAGATCTGATGCATTTGCAAAAAGGAAATTATTATTTTTCAAGAAAGCCAACCTTTTAGGCAACTGAGAGTGAAGTAAGCAATATCAGTGACGCTGCATGTCATAATGAATTTGACACTGAGTGAACCATAACGTGTTATTTTACAAGATGACATTACGAGTGCAAAACTGGCATTCAAGAAGAGGTATATGTATTATGTATTAACCTGTAGTTGTAGTTGATTTCCTCCTCTTCAAAAATATGAGGATTACAGCAATAACAATAATCACCACGACTGCAGCTACTATACCACCTACTATAGCTCCTACAGGGGCTGCAGAGACTTGAGGAGGGTCTTGAGGGAACGGTTCTGAAATTGTAGAACAATATCAAATATGTAACTATTAAACATACTGTCTGAATATTAAATGAATGGCGTTTAAAATAATTAACAACACAGACTTTAAAATTTCGGCATGACAGCTTTCATGAGAATTTAATAAAACAAGAGGTCAATGACCTTGAAGCTCTACTGATTGATTTTGATTTCAGGAAGTAGTCGCTACAGACTTGTTTTTTGAAAATCTATTTTTAGCCGTGGCGGCCATCTTGAATTTCCGGCCGACCTGAAATTTTTTAGGATCAACTAGACATCAAGAGCAACATTCCTGTGAAGTTTCATGAACATCCGTCAAGTAGTTTCAGAGGAGTAGTCGCTACAAGTTTTTACTATATAACTCTATGTAACCAAAGATGGCCACTGGCAGCCATGTTTAACGTCGAATCAAAATAAGTTTCCACAAGGATCAACATCATGTCATGCTGATCATTTTAGAAAAAGTCCCATATCAATATCACTTATAGTTTTCAAGACGTAGTCGCTACAAACTTATTTTTTAAAAATCTATTTTTAGCTGTGACAGCCATCTTGAATTTCTGGCAGATCTGAAATTTTGCTAGGATCAATTAGACATCAAGAGCAACATTCCTGTAAAGTTTCATGACAATCCGCCAAGTAGTTTCAGAGGAATGAATGTTGTCTAACGGCTCATCAACACAGTATAGGTTATTTAGAGCCGCCCCAGAGAGAGGGGAAGGATACATAGGAATCCGGGAACCTGCCCTACCCTTATTATCGAATAGATTCCTATGGTTCTTTAACGTGCTCGGAGGATAGACCGATACACGGGACCGCCCGGTTTACGTCCCCATCCGACGGACGAGGCTAAGGTAAAGTGTCTTGCCCAAGAACACACCAACGGAACTCAGTGGCACCACGGAGGATTGAACCCGGGGCCTCCGGTTACAAATCCGCCGCGCTACCGACTGCTCCACGCCAGTTTCAGAGGAGTAGTCGCTACAAGTTTTTACTATATAACTCTATGCAAACAAAGATGGCCGCTGGCAGCCATCTTTAACGTTGAATCAAAACGATTTTTGACAAGGATCAACATCATGTCATGCTGATCATTTTAGAAAAAGTCCCATATCGATATCACTTATAGTTTTCAAGAAGTAGTCGCTACAAACTTGTATTTTAAAATTCTATTTTTAGCTTTGGCGGCCATCTTGGATTTCACATCAACATGAATTTTTGCTAGGATCAACTAGACTTTATTGGCAACATTTCTGTAAAGTTTCATGAATATCCATCCAGTAGTTTCAGAGGAGTTGTCGCTACAAATAAAAGTTTACGGACAGACGGACGGACGACGGACGCCGCACCACGGCATAAGCTCTGCTGATCTCTGATCAGTCGAGCTAAAAATCATATTAAATGAACAATTTGTAAGTTATTGTGACATTTAATGAAGCTTTAACTAATATGCTTGAACAAACTAAAGCTATTAAGCAGAAACCATTTCTGTTTATAGTAAAATAGTGGCCTTGTCTTTAAAAGTAGAAGGACAATCTAACTATAAAGCTTGAATCCTTTATGAATTATGGGACAGAATTTTTTAAAAAATTGATAAAAAACTGATGAAAAAAGGGCATAACTCAGCACTGAATAATTAACAATATAAAATTTTGTCAAGTTATGAGCTTGGTTAGGTTGCAGGTAAAAGTTTTACGAAAAGGGAAGTTCTAACACTGCTGAAATGAAAGTCAGGCTTATTGGACATTTGTAAAGACATTCGTTGGGATAAGATGAAGGTATGTGTGAAGTTTAATGAGCATAGGTTAACTGCTTTTCACGTTATGGTCAAGGTAAGGTGTGATGGACAGATGAGAGATGACGATGACAACAAAGTGATCCCAAGTCTCCGCCATGCTACACATTATTATATATTCTTATAACTTCTAATAAGTTCCCCACCCCCAGGTTATTGACGACTTTACTATCCAATTATTAAAGGGCCTTTAAGGTTGTTTGATTGTAATGTGACATTACATATTATATAAATAGCGTAAGTATGTATAGACTGGTAGATGATCAGTAAAACTGGTTACGATAGTTGTACGAGTGTGACAGGTGGAGATTTGAGAATCCTTACCCATAATCCTTGAAAACAACTTCTAACCCTGCCTTTTCTCGCCCATCTTATAATCATTATTCTACAAGCTATGTCCGAGAGAAGTTGTGAGACTGAACTTAGTATTTCTTAAACATTTAGAATTGATAAAATCTAAATGTTCTACCTCTGGACAGATATATTATATTCTATCTAGCCGTTGTCACATGCTGGTAAGCATTATTTTATTATAATTATTAATATTATTAAAAACTGAATTGTTGTATTTTACAAGTTACTGAACTAACGAACTGTTAATGGAAATATATTCTGTTATTGAATATTTGTTTCATTGTTTCAGGTTTCAACTGATTATTCAATTGTCTATATCATCCTATAATAAAAGAACTAGGAAACTTGAATAGCTTCATAACCTTTACTACTGAAATCACATTCTACAAGTGGCGACCAAGACCAGACCGGACTTTTGATGAAAAGACGATAAATCAAAGCCAGGAAGGACAACAGAGTGGCTAACTTCCCCAGGTCGACAGGACTATGAGTTAAATAGAGTTAAAAATAAAGGTGGTAGAGTGTTCACAAAGCTGAATATGGCATTATTCAATATATCAAGGGCCATAACTCTAGTGTTACTAATTCGATCAGGCTGGTTTACAAACTTGTCCAAGCTTTCATTAATTTCAACAAGGCACTAGAGTATTCACATGACTGAATATTGCATTTTTCGATAATTCAAGGAGGTATATCTCGATCTGTTGTTCCTGGTCTGCTATAGCGGGTTTTGGAACTATTCCAAGCTTTGATAAATATCAACAATCTCGCCAAGTTTGGTAGAGATCAAATACAGAATGAAGGAGCTAGAGTGTTCACAGGGATGAAAATGACATTCAGTAAAACAAGGGCTATACCGGTACCTCTGGTGTTCCTGGTCTGATATAGCTGGTTACAAACTTGATGAGCTATTTTAAATATAAACAATCTGGCCAAGTTTGGTAAAGATCAAATAATAAATGAACGTGCTCGAGTGTTCACAAGGCAGAATATGGCATTTTTCAGCAATACAAGGGCTATAACTCTGGTGTTACTAATGTGATTGGCTGTTTTTCAAATAGCTTTCATTGTTATAAAGACCCTGGTAAAGGACAGACGATAGATGGATGACAGGCAAGTCAACATCTTGTGAGCTCTGATGGCCTTTGACCAGTAGAGCTAAAAATGACATTGACCCTAGTTGGCAGCCGTAGTACATGACACACCATTCCCATGAAGTGAACCTTTTTGCCCAATATCTTTTTGATTCAATCATTCATTGTTATGTTCTAGCCCGGATAGGAGTTTGACCTTTGAATTTTATGGCGACATTGAGCCTACTAGGTTTGCAGGAGTATTACACAAAACTCCAGTCTTCATTTGGTTAACCGTTCTGTCCATAATCATTTGGTTAACCTTTCTGTCCAATCTGTTTGATCCAATCATTCCTTGCTGAGTTATGATCGGACACAAGTTTGGCATTTGATCTTCAATGTGACGGTGACAGTATGTTGGCACTAGTGGTACTCCACACTCCGTCTCAATGTGTTTGACCTTTTTGCCCAATTTCTTTTTTATAGAAACATTCATTTAATACTGAATTATGGCCAATACAGAAGTTTAATGCTTGACCTTGGCTGCAACTTTGACTCTAGGTCAATGGGAATGTATTTGACACTGTCTGCTTTTGGTGTACCTTTATACCCAATATATTTTTTGATCCAATCATTCATTGCAGTGTTATGGCAAGGAAAAGAAACCTGGCTGTATTGTACAGGATTGGCAAGCCTAATGCTATATTCCCTTCCTCCAACTTTGTTGGCGGGGACACAAAAACTGTAGGCATTCTGGCAACAAGAAAAATGTGACAGACAGACAGGATGGTCAAAAACAATGTTCTTCAGGCCATTTTTGGGGGGACACACAATGATAACCATTTCTTCAACATTAAAAAGCTAAGAAAGTATGCAAAATAAATTGACTTCAGACATTGACACTGAAAAACATTTGACTTACTCTCAGAGCTGAGCGAAATAGTTTGTGCATTACTTCCAAGCCTGTTTGTAATCATCAATGTATAGTTGGTAAAGTCCAACATCTCCAACCCAGTGATCTGTAGAACTGCAGTATGTCCATCTAGTGTGACATCAGTACCATAGAACTGGGTCATAAATGGAGCTGTATGATGTGATACAGTGTATTTGGCACTATTAATGATAGGGCCTCCTCCCTCTCTGGTGAAGACGACTTTGTCTGCCGCAGGGAAACTGTAGAAGGGTACACTGATGTTCAAAGATTCTCCTACATCACCATGAAAGGTTTGTTGTGCTAGAATCTTGGGAGATACTGGAAGTATATGTGTATATGAGTAGAACTAAATACTGTACTGTACAGTAACTGTATTTGTTGATCAATCAAGATCTTAGGATACGATGAAAACACAGAACAATTATAATGTATTTATACATGTATCATTAAATTTGAAATAAATTAAATTGAAACAGCAACATAACATTACAGTTATTATTCATTTTCTTTTCTTTGTTTAATTAACAGCAATCACTTTCCCAGCTTTATAGAAAACAGAGTAACCAACAATTTCCAGGTTAACTTTAATTAACACAAGAGTGACCTGACCAGCATTAGACAACTAGAAATGTCGAATCTCAAACTAATGTATGTAATTTAACATTTAATTCAATGCAGACCTAAACACAAAATTCTAGGCAAAAATTATATGTGTGACCTTGACCTTGTGGTCACAGGTGATTGGATATAACACAGAATGTTAGTCTTAACCTTAGTTTTCAGCAAATAAAATTTGAAAGTTATACATGAAAGCAATTTGAGACCATTAGCAAAAATATAACTTCAACATTTTACTGAAAGTAGATCTAAACACAAAACAAAGTGTGTATCTTTCACCATGTGGTCGAAAGTGATTAGTGTTCTACCTTAGTATCAGCAAATAAAATTTAAAAGTTATACATGAAAGCAATTTGAGACAATTAGCAAAAATATAACTTCAACATTTTACTGAAAACAGACCAAACAGATGATCAGCAAAATGACGGAATGTTTTTTGTACGACCTTTATAGTAATCAACAAATAAATTATGAAAGTAAATTACTGAAAGCATTTTGGGAATATTAGGAAAAAATATAACTTCACCTTTTTACTGAAAGCAGATCTCGACCTAAGGGCAAAATGTCCAAGTGTGTGATATTGACCTTGTGGTCACAGTTGATCAACAAGAGGACCAAGAGGGCCTGTATTGCTCTACTGGCTGTATGGTGTCCATGGTTAGGTGGGGTAGGGTGGGGGTTGGTGGAGACAGAAGGATTGTGTGTCAGATATGGCAGTATCAAAATAGTTTTTATAAAGTGTCTTCAATTACCAAGATATAGGGGGAGGGATGTATTTGGCTCAAGTTTGGCTAGCTTTATATCAAACTTTCGTTAATATAAACACTCAAACCAAGTTTGAAATCAAAGTTTTTCCCTATGAAACTATATGTAAAACATGTGACCCCTGGGGTGGGGCCACATTTGACCCATGATCACCATTTGAACAAACTTTATAGAGGTACATAAGCTGATAATAAATACAAAATATTAAACGTTTAGCTCTTGCAGTTTCAGAGAAGATGATTTTTAAAAAAGAAATCCTATATCAGTCTATGTAAAACTGTGACCCCTGGGGCGGGGCCAAATTTGACCCCAGGGTCTACATTTGAACAAACTTGGTAGAGGATCCATAAGTTGATAACAAATAAAAACATATTAAACCTTTAGCTCTTGTAGTTTCAGAGAAGAAGATTTTTGAAATTATTCCCTATAACTCTATATAAAACTGATCCAACAAGTGCCCGTCAGCTCCCAATTATAGAAAAATGAACCAAGGTTTCTTATGAGAAAAAACAATAAAAATCAGCGTGGGGTTGCTATTAAAACCTTTAAAGGGCCAAAAATTCTGCCAAAAATCATTCAACAAGTAATAGATAGAGTCTGGTCTCAGCGAGTTGGCTTATTTAAACACCGAGATGGGCGTAGCATGGTGTACTCAGTAACGCCCCTTTAGTTACCCTAAATTAAACAATTTAATGCTCTGCATTCATCAATGGAAATGACACAGACCATGCTACAAGAATGAATGAATAAATGGTCTTTTACAGCACATCGACACATGAATAGGTCATATTGTGCGCAAAAACTGATAAAAGATAAAGAAATGAAGTAGTACTTAAAAAATAATCTAAATATATAAAGATAAAATTATTTACAAATAAGGGATGATATGGTAGTAATATAAACTACATAAGTAAATCAACAAATGCCCGTCAACGGGTATTTAAATAAGTAAATATATATAAAAACATATTAAAATGATTTATATAGTCTGATTTCTTTCAGGAAATCTAAAACAAGACTAAAATCTACAGTTTCAAATAAATCTTTCATAATATTAACATTGTAGTACCTTTGACGCATAGGATCAAAGTCTACACATTCAAACAAGATGTGTTTGACCGTTAACAGATTAAAGCAGGTTATACATTCTGGTAATTGCTCACCTTGTAATAAATATGAATGAGTATATAACGTGTATGCCCTATCCTGCACCGGGCTAGGACAACTTCTTCTCGACGAATGGGTCTACTAGAAGAATTGAATTGAATTGGGTTTTAAGGCGCACCAACACATGAAAAGGTTATATGGCGCCTAACAGGCATGAACATGCCAGGCTCATCTTCCATGTACATCGAGATAAAATATGGAAAATGGGCCTAGAACCTTCTCATCCTGAACTGCAGAGTTTTCGCAAATTCTATCGTAGAAACTCCATTTACGCTGGAGCCACGTTTATTGTTTTTCTGCCACTGCTCTTTTGATGCGAGCGAGATAGCACCTGAAACAATGCGGGGATCATGATGAAGAACTTTAATGAACATGAACAAAAAATGATAAAATGATAATGAATTTGGGGGGATTCTACCCCTCTGCCTACCCCTCCAAAGGGATCTGCAGTGGCCCTATTCTTTGCCCCGTGACCAAACGGGGGCAACCGGGAACCACATGAGGCTAGAACGCCAGTTTAATTGAATGGAGTTTATTGTTAACTGACAAATCCCAAGCGGCTTTCCAAGAGTTATGAATATATGTGTTAATACAACTTTTAAAATCAGTATAAGGTAATTTGGCATTAGATATATGTAAACCTAATGCTGCTTTAGTAGCACTATCAGCTCTATCATTACCACATATTCCTACATGGCTTGGAAGCCAGCAGAAAATAATAACATTATCAACTATAAGAGAATTGTACTTTTGTAAAAGTTGAAGCACAACAGGGTTATTATGTTTCATATTACCCAGGGTTTGAAGAGATGAAAGGGAATCAAAAAAGATTACAAAATGGTCATCATCAGATTCCTGAATATAGTATAAGGCAAGTTCAATTGCCTTAAGTTCAGCTGAAAAGATAGAGGCCTTGTCAGGCAGGCGGCTCTTTATGCTGTGTTTGTGAACAACAGCTGCTGTAGCTACCTTATCTCCATCTTTAGAACCATCTGTGTATATATGTTGAAAGTTACTGTATTTCGATTTAATTTGAGAATCTGCAAGTATGACTTGCGAGTCGATCCATATATACTATTGAGCCGTAGTCCAGCTTGGATCTGATAGATCTATAAAGTTGTAAAAGTATTTTACGCTCCCCAATTAGTGTTTGCAAGGATTTGTACAATAAGAGGATTAGAAAATAGGTCAAATTATATAGGGCGAAAAAGGAAGTCTCGCAAATTCTCGGACAGAAATCCCGAGATCGTGTCACGTGACAGTCATCATTTTCAACCGCCATTTTGGAAAATATTGAATACAACGCAGGGTAGATTAATGTCGATAAACAGCAAGAAAACGCTTTTTATAAGCAATTATCGAGTAAGTATTAGTTTAATATGATGTATTTTAATGAGGAAGTGTTTATTTTCCAAATGTTTTTCGTTGGTAGTGTAATTTTATGTTGATATTCTCCCGATTCTCGGCAGTGTGATGTTGGCGGGTGGGGGTAATCGTATTTCTAGGAATAGTGATATAAAATATGTTTTCCATTGAAGGAAATACGTTTTTTATTATAAATGTATTCGTTATACGACTTGGTTATTAAAATTTAATAAATAACATATTGATATCGATACAATTCCGTATTTTTTTCTGATTTAAATTTCACGTTGAGTTTAAAACCAAAAAAAAAAAAATACGATGTTACCGCCTTTTTAGTAGGAAGGCACAAAATCGTGTTCCATTTTTTAAAAATACACATATTTGTGTTCTTATATAATTTTAATATTGCATGGTAACCTTTAATTTGTACAAAGTATTTTTTTTATTTTTTTCTCAGCTTTCAAATGGGCAGTATATTTCTTGTTATAATTCACTTTGAAAATTTAGAAACACTAGTGTGTTACTGCCTATTTAATAGAAAGGCGTGAAATCATGTTATTTTCTAAAAAAATACACATATTTGTGTTCTTATATAGTTTTTATACTGCATGGTTAACATGATTTCATACCAAGCATTATATGATTTTTTTTTTATAGATTTCAAATGGGCATATATTTCTTGTTATAATTCACTTTGAACTTTTAAAAGCAAAATTTAGAAACACTAGTGTGTTACTGCCTTTTTAATAGAAAGGCATACAATCATGTTATTTTCTAAAAAAATACACATATTTGTGTTCTTATATAATTTTTATACTGCATGGTTAACTTTATTTTATACCAAGCATTATAAAAAAAAAAGTATTTCAGCTTTCAAATGGGCATATATTTCTTGTTATAATTCACTTTGAACTTATAAAAAACTAAATTTAGAAACACTAGTGTGTTAGTGCCTTTTTAATAGAAAAGCATAAAATCATGTTCATCTTCTGAAAAATACACATATTTGTGTTCTTATATAATTTTTATACTGCATGGTAACCTTTATTTCATCATACAAAGCATTATATGTTTTTCTTCAGCTTTCAAATTGGCAGATTATTTCTTCTAAGAAATAATTTAGAAAATCAAAAAAATACCATGTGTTGTCGCCTTTTTAATATAAAGGAACACAATCATGTTCTTTTTAAATATATATAATATATTTGTGTTCTTACATAGTTTTCATACTGCATGGTTGTCCTTTTATCAAGCAAAACATTATTTGTATATTCTTTTCACATTTCAATGGGACACAATATTTCTTGAAAAAAAATAATTCTAAAATTTTAAAAATACTACTACAATAAGTGGTACATGTTGAAAACTCACGACGGTGATACTTAATACAACGTAACACAAATTGTAAGTCATGGGTATATATACTTAACACAAATAAAATAGAAACAAATCGTGACCACATGGCTGCAACACCTTTAATATTAATTATAACATTAATATTCAGTTTTAAACCAATACTCTGCATTTAATCCCTTATAAAAGTAACACTTTATCTTAGTTTATTTTCAGCCGCTTCAAAAGGGGAAGGATACAGAGGAATTCAGGAACCACTCCATACTCTACTGTATACATTCCTATGCACGGGACTGCAAATTTGAACCATATATTGAAATGTTTTGGAATTTTTTTTTGCACTGTATGTGTCATTTCTTGTTTATGTTAATTTTATTAAAACTCTTTTATTACCGTATGTTTTGAACTCTTTATTACCGTATGTTTAGTTTACATAACTCAAATAAAAAGCTATGAATTTCTGAATTTAGTCTTTGTGTTATTGTTTAGCTTGTGGAGCATCTATTTGAATAGTTGCTTCAGATATGGCACTCTACATGTAGTATGGGACAATACCGGATTTTAATGACCTAGTGTTGTCACCAGCGAAATATAAGACACCAGCTCAAATGAGCTGCATATATAGCATGGATCTCAATACCCGGTTTTATGACATGGTGTTGTTATTAGCAAAAGATAAGGCGGCAACTTGCTTAAATATCTGCATATTCGGCATGTGTTTTATGGCACTACCAAATCAATATAGCATGGGTCTCAATACCCAGTTTTATGACATTGTGTTTTGAGAAAAGATAAGGAACTCGCTCAAATAGGGTGCATATTCGGTATATATTTTATGACACTCACAGCAATAAGACACTAGTGCCATAGGGCGAGCATAAATATATACTTAACATCATAGCAATAAAACACGAGTAAGTACCGCATTTTATGACATGCGGTAATACTCTCAGTGGAGCTAACAATTCAAACGTCCGGGGAATGGGATGAGGATTGGGAGCTTTTGATAAAGTATGCGCGCACAAACAAATTAAAAAAAATTGTATGTATGACTCGTGGCATGCATAGCATGGACAGTTTAGGAGTCGGCTTATTACTCATATCTACACTATTATCACACAGTTCATCATCAGAGACCTCATTTACACTGGCAGTAAACTCGTCTAATAAAGCTTCAAGATCCAGATCATCAAAATTAATAAAATCTTCTTTTCCATAAGACATGTTCAAGATAATCAGAATGACATTACCAAATGGTAAATATGTACAAGAGATGCATGTTCACAGTTTTTTTTAAATACAGCATTGATTAAAATAACAGTTTAAGCAGCAAACTATAATTATGCATTCAAGTCTCGGGACATATCAAAAGGATCGGTCGACGCCGCGCTTTAAACTCGAAGAAAATAAAGTATAATTTCGCTTATTAATTACCATACATTTGCAAAAACAAGATGCTTTTTTTAATTCAATTGGTCTAATTGCAATACGGTTAAAATCGTTACAAAAGAAGAAAACAAATATCAACCGACACCGCGTCACACAATGTTAGTTTGCCTAGCGAAAACAATACAATTAATATTAATGATTTACACCTGGTAATCCAAACACTTTAAGAAGTATAAAACAAAATGTCCGATAATTATTGGTATTTAAAGTATTTTATTATTACAGCAAGGAATAAGTAATAGATATAGTATGGTTTCATTGAGTTGGTTCATTTAAACATCGAGATCCCATCGAGGTGTTTAAATTAACCAACGAAATGAAACCATACTCTATTTGTTTTGTAGCATGTCCATTTCAGCTCTATTTCAGTTATTCTCACTGTTATTCTCACAGTTATTCTGACAGGTCTTATTTTCAATTAAACGATTTACACCTGTGTCTGAACAAAGAGAATTGTCTGTGACCATGCTACAATTACATATTTAGAGCATAGGATCGTCATCATTTTCGCGGTAATCAGAGTATCACCGTGTGTTTAAACATGTTATTAAAACCATTTTCGAACTAGTCTCCGTGTTCGTGACACAAACCTGAGCCATAATTCCCGAGTACTTTATGCAATTAGGGATTTTTCTATTGACTATGTAATCAAGTAATTAACAAGCCGCCAGTTAAAAAGAAGCTGTATATTTCTCACGTAATATATGAGATAAACACAGCAGTAGCACCGAACTGCTGTTATGTCGAAACGTACAGGTAAGCTCGCCGCGTTATCGTTATCGATCGGACCCGTCTTATCGGAAGACCCGCCTTATCGATAGACGCTGAAATCTCGTACTTTCTACGCGAGAGTCTACGAGATTTCATCATATTTTCTTATCCTCTTATTGTACAAATCCTTGGTGTTTGCAACAATTTTAAGTAAATTAAGAGCTTTAAAGCACTTGGCCTTCAAGTATTTAAGGTGTGGTATGCATACATGTGATATTTTCAGGACCTCAATCTGGGAGTTTAGTGGGTTTTTTAAGGGAGATTTATAAATCATGCAAAAATCTGGGATTTTTTTCGCGGGCTATTTTTAGCGCGCGAGCAGTATTATTTACCCAAATTTCATAAAAAACAAGAGGCCCAAGAGGGCCTGTGGACGCTCTACTGGCTAACATGGCTCTTATAACATCAATGAAGCGAGTGACTGCCATTTACGTTTTTTTGTCTAAATCAAGGGCCATAACTAAAGAATCTGGTAAAGTTTGGTAAAGATCAGATGAAAAATGAAGGCCATACCGTATTAACGAGGCAAAATATAGTATTTATTTTTAACTAAAATCAAGAGCCATAACTCCTCTGTTACAGGTCCGACTGGTCCAACATAGAGCTAAAAAAAAAAAAAAAAAAAAAAAATGAAATATTAGGAATAATTTCAACACAAAAAAATATGAAAAAGAAATAATAATAATTAAAAAAAAATAGAAAAAAAAAAAAAATAATAATTAAAATAAAATTAATAATAATATAAAAAAAGACAGTTATAAAATCTGGTAAAGTTTGGCAAAGATCAGATGCAAAATGAAGGCCCTATCATATGAGGAGGCATATTATAGCATTTTTAACAAAATCAAGGGCCATAACTCCGCTGTTACTGGGCCGATCTGGTGGGTTTTCGAACTTGACCAAGCTTTCATAGACATTAACAATTTCATGAAGTTTGGTAAAGATCGGAAGAAAAATGAAGGCGCTATCGTCTTAATGAGGCAAAATATATAATTTTGAAGTAAATCAAGGGCCATAACTCTGATGTTACTGGTCCGATATGGCTGGTTTTCGAACTTGTCTGAGCTTTCATGGATATTAACAATCTGATAAAGTTTGGTAAAGATCGGATGAACAATGAAGCCCCTCTAGTCTTAACAAGGCAAAATATAGCATTTTTAACTAAATCAAGGGCCATAACTCCGCTGTTACTATTCCGATATGGCTGGTTTTCGAACTTGTCCAAGCTTTCATTGATATTAACAATCTGATCAAGTTTGGTAAAGATCGGATGAACAATGAAACCCCTATCGTCTTAACAAGGCAAAATATAGCATTATTAACTAAATCAAGGGCCATAACTTCGCTGTTACTGGTCCGATATGGCTGGTTTTCAAACACATTCGAGTTTTCAATGACATTAACAATCTGATAAAGATTGGTAAACATCGGATGAACAATGAAGCCCCTATCGTCTTAACGATGCACAATATAGCATTTTTAACTAAATCAAGGGCTACAACTCCGCTGATACTAGTCCGATATGGCTGGTTTTCGAACTTGTCCAAGCTTTCATTGATATTAACAATGTGGTTAAGTTTGGTAAAGATAGGTTGAAAAACGAAGGCCCTATCGTCTTAACGAGGCAAAATATAGCAATATAGCATTTTTAACTAAATCAAGGACCATAACTCCGCTGTTACTGGTCCGCTCTGGCTGGTTTTCGAACTTGTCCGAGCTTTCATTGATATTACCAATGTGATAAAGTTTGGTAAAGATAGGAAGAAAAATGAAGGCCCTATTGTCTTAACGAGGCAAAATTTAGCAATATAGCATTTTTAACTAAATCAAGGGCCATAACTCCGTTTTTACTTGTCCGATCTGGCTGGTTTTCGAACTCATCCGAGCTTTTATTGATATTAACAACCTGTTAAAGTTTGGTAAAGATCGGATGAAAAATGAAGGCCCTATCGTCTAAACGAGACAAAAGTTAACAACGGACAACGGACGACAGACGACGGACGGACGACGGACAACTCGGCATCCCATAAGCTCTGCTGGCCTTCGGCCAGTAGAGCTAATGATAAAAACAATGTTAAACAATATTTTATTTTCATTCTTTTTTCATTTTCTTATTTATTATTAATTATTAATTTTGATAATTATAAACATTAATAAACAAAGATAACATGCAAGATCATCTAACAGTTTAAATATTTCACCTTTATATTATGGTCTTGACTCTGAGTCTCTCAAATAAGAATCAAGTGTCATCTCTTGAACACAGCCCTATAAACTTTAACACAGTGAACTTTCACCAACTGTCTTAAACTTAGTTGCATACAGCCTTACACAGAACAAAAGCAACCAACATCAAGGAACACCCCCCCCCCCTTTTTTTTTAAAGCAAAATCTTAAATCAAACATACATATAAACATCGAACAAAAGCAATGTATGTCAATCATGGAACTCCTTTTGAAGTAAAATCTTTATAAAATTCATTGATTAAATCAAACACATTCACTAAATTCATGCCGACAAAGTCTACTTTCGTTTTCGTTATCCGATATTTACTGTCACCTTTAACAAACATTCATTTTCCACGTCTAAATAAATGATACCGGCAATTAGTTTCAAGTCGTATGGAACCAATTTAATTACACACATCATTAAAGACTTCATTAGTGTGCTGCTAATCCTTTGATCAGATCAATTAAGCCAATAAACTGTTTGCAAATAACATTTCCCCCAGGCCCAGTCATCCAAATCCAAGTACACAACTTGTCACGTGACGTTCTCGCGAGTCGCGAGACAATACAATCAAGTTGGCTTTTAGGCAAACATAAATTATACTAAACAAAGGAAATAGATCGATGATTTTCAAAAAATCGATTTTAGCAATTTTACGGGAGTTTTTCACACAATTCCGTAGGGCCTGGAGGAGGGTTAGAATTCCGTGATATTTCATCTCACGCCGTGAGGTATCACATGTACGTTTATTTACGGTCGAAAATAATAAGGAATTTTGTCTCATCCACTACTCACCATAAATAAATGACAGGTACTGTTTACTAGTTGACAAAGGTGCATACAACTAGTTTTGTTTTTTTAGAAAATTTAAAACCATTTTCATCAAACCAGGTCTGAAGTTTATTGAGACATTGTTGAAGTTGTCTCTCAATAGTGTTCATGTTTTTTTGCACGATAACATATAACAAAGTCGTCAACATATAGAGAGCAAGGTCATAAAGATCATTCATGATACCATACTTCCATGCAGTATCATAAGCTTTCTCCAAGTCAAAAAATACACGGACTAGATGTTCTTTCTTTACGAAAGGTTCCCTAATAAACGAATCAAATCGAATGAGAGTTGTCAGTTGTGCCTTGTTGGCGCCGGAATCCACTTTGATACTTTCTTATCAGTTTGTTGGCCTCCAAACGAATCTCTCATTAATCATTTGTTCCATGGTTTTACATATACAACTCAATAAAGCAACAGGACGATAATTTATTGGGTCTGTATGATCCTTTCCGGGGGACTGAAATAACGATTGCTTCCCGCCAAGAATCCGGGAAGTTTCCTGTCACCCAAACTTTATTAAATATATCAAGAAGTGTAGAGAGACAGGTTTCAGGTAAATGTTTTAATAATTGATAATGTATATCATCAGAACCAGCTGATGTATCATGAGCCTTTTTAAGGGATTCTCGAAGTTCTTTGAGAGTGAACAGTTTATTGTATTTCTCAAAAAGTTTCCACTTGAAATTCAATTTCTTCTGTTCTTTTAGTTTCTTATTTTTTAGAATATTTTGTTGACAATTTTCAGAAAAAGAGTTTTTAGAAAAAGTTTCTGCCAAAGTGTTTGTAAAATCTTTGACAGATGTAATATTTTCATTATCAGTTTTAAGATGATTTACACAACTAGAATTACCTTTACCGTTTATTTTTCGGACCATGTCCCACATCTTCTTAAAAGATAAGCGAGAGTTCAGCCTAGAGACATAAGATGTCCAGGATTTCCTCTTGCTCTCCTTAATAGTACGACGGGCTTTCGCACGAAAAACTCTAAAAGTATCTTGAGATGGCTAAAAGTTTTCAATGCAGCTTTACGATCACTGACTGCCTTTTTGCAGTCATCATCTTACCATGGTTTATGTGGGCGTTTTGGATTTGCCGAGGTTTTTGGAATAGTTTGATCAGCTATATCATAAAGGGTTTTGGTAAAAAGAGCAGTTGCGTCTTCGACATCCTCGAAAACGGAAGGCTTTAATTGTTCCTCACAAAGAGATTGAAACGTATCCCAATCTGCTTTGCGAAGTTTCCATCGTTGCATTTTTTCAAGAAATAAGGGGAAGTGGTCACTTCCACATAGGTCATCATCAACACCAACACTCCACGCAAAATCCATCAAGAGCGTTGGAACGCATGTTGTTAAATCAATGGAAGAATGAGAGCCTGTAACTGGATGTAAATAAGTATGTGATTTGTCATTAAAAAGACATAAATTGTTTTTGGCTAAGAAATCCTCAACTTTCTTTCCTTTATCGTTTATATCTTTACAACCCCAGATGTAGTTGTGTGCATTAAAATCACCCAAGAGTATAAAAGGTGATGGTAATTGTGCAACTAGGTGATTTAGATATTCAAGTTCTAGTGAAGAACTGGGCGGTAAATATAAGGAGCACATCGTAACACCGACCGCAACAGCTTGCAAACCTGTTTTCAACGCAACAGTTCTGTGAGGAATGTTTCGACACACAAGAATCGAAACTACTCCAGCAGCTTTATTAACTGTATCACAAATATAGTTATACAATGAATAGTTTTTAAAAGATATCTTATCACTAGTCTTCAAGAAAGTTTCTTGAAGACAAAATGCAACAGGGCCGGGTTGTGTTTATTTAAAAGTAAGCTGATTTCATCCTAATTAGATTTGAGGGTTGGCAGACCTTGGAGATTTTGGAGACTTTGGGAGTTCCAGATGTGCTGGATCATCAACCTCCATCTCAAGTCTCCAAATCTGTGGAGTAGTACAATCGGATCATCAGATCCTTTTTACTGCTTCCCTAACCCGGGAGTTTTCTTCTTTCTTGCTGTCAGTTCTGCTTGGAGTTCGTCGGATTTGACGAACCTTTGGAAGAGTTTGTCGGTTTGGTGGACTCTTGGTTGCACCAGAGTCCGTCGATTTCGAAATAGATGAATTAGATGCAGTAGGTGTAGGAGTTGTTGAGGATATATTTGAAAGAGTTGGAAGCCACAAGAGGTTTGTGAGCTACAGGAGGCTTATTTAAGAGGACCACAGTTTGTGAGGCTGAATATGTTTTAGAGAATTTCTGAACAGAGTGTGGAATAGTAGTAAACTTGTCGGAGTCTATTGGCCAGGTTAACACGGTCTGCGCCGCGACAGACCTGGTAGTTGGTTTCTCAACCCTACTCGCATCGACATACGATTTGCCAGATGGAGTAGGCGGAGTAAGACTCGCAACAAGTTTTCTAGCTTTAGGAAAAGAAACGTTCTTTTCAATCTTAACCTTCTGTATTTCCCTCTCGTGCTTCCACTTCGGACAATCCTTAGAGAAAGCCCCATGGGTCCCCTTGCAGTTAACGCAAGCGGCGGGATCTTTGCAATTAGCGAAGTCGCTATGACTGGCCGCAAAGGGCACAGACAGGAGCAGCTCGCTTGCATCTTTCTCTATGTTGACCAAAGAGTTGACACTTAAAACATCGAAGAGGGTTTGGAATAAAGGGGTCAACTGGTAGAATGATATATCCAGTCTTGATGATCTTTGGAAGATTTGGTGTGCTGAAAGTAAGCACAAAAGTATTGTAGGAGTGAGCTTGTCACCGCCTCGTACTGATGCGTGTTACCTCAGTCACACCTTGAGACTTAAGATTATGAGTCATTTCTTCAAGAGTGCAGTGCTCCAGAACCCTGGAGCGTACTACACCCTTTGAAGAATTGAGAGAAATGTGAGGAATAAGTAGATTGTCAGTGTGATTTATTGGCACACCCAACAAGAAATTTCTATTTTGATTTTTTTAACACTCTTTGGCTCACCGGCGATGCCAAGTAAAGCCTTGGAGATGGCAAAAGGACAGAGTCTAGTTATAGGTTTGTCATATTCTAGAGAGATAACATTGAGAAAACGAGGCCAATTTAAATGAGAAATATCCTCATCAGATACAGATTCGGACTCTTCTCAAAATCGTTTAAAACCAGTAGGAGTAGTTTTTTGTGCGTGTTTGGGTCCCATAATGGGGAATTGATATTCATTCTCCACATTTCTCACCCACCTCGGAGTCCAACAAGGGGACATTTGCTGTGGATATCCGACAGACAAATGCCAAGAATACGTGAAGAGTATACTCATATAAAACTAACGCATCAGACCCCCCCCCCCCCCCCCCCCCCCACAAACCACCCAGCGGACATAACCCCTTAACTAAAACGTCGAAGAGTCGCATTTATGTTCCGCCTCAAAGTGGCACGAGTATAGCCATATAGCGTTCAGAAATACATGATAAGACATAGCGCCACCGCCATAAAGGATCCTTTCTACATTAATTATGTTTAAAGAGGACAAAATAAAAGGGCAGCAAGATATTAAACGAGAGGGATTGAGACAGATGTGAATTAAACAAGAAGCTAGGATCCCGTATAATTGGCGTGACAAACCGATTGATCAGATCGGGCTAATCGAATACGAGTCATGAGTAGGTAGTTAAAGTCCGGACCAAAGTGGTGTGCTGTAAAGCGGAGATAACTACCAGATCTCCATGTCACTCAACCACCAGGATTCACTTCTCCAACGATACCGGTCGCCACCCATGGTCAACAGGTGGGTTTCTTGTTTCGGTGGGGTGGGGTCTTACCCCTCTGCTAAGTAACGAGCAGTCTGAAGAATGCGACAATGATATACGCAACCTCATTGAGGAGAACTAGTCTGGACAAAGTTTGTGTATTAAAAGCTTCAAAGACTCAAAACTCCAATACAAATCATTCAACGGAACACAACAATATGCACAACTAGGCTTGGTACTGAGCATTCCTGCCAAATTTCATTGAAATCCAGCCAGGAGTTCACGAAAACTAGTCCGGATAAAGTTTTTGTAAAATGGAACAAAACTCTGTCAAAAATCATTCAACAGGAACGCGGTGATGATATGTGCAACCAGGCTTTGTACTGATCATCCCAGCCAAGTTTCGTTGAAATCCGACCAGGGGTTCAGAAGAAATAGTCTGAACGAAGTTAGCTATTAAAACCGTTAAAGGGCCACAACTCTGCCAAAAATCATTCAACCAGAACACGATCATGATATGCGCATCTAGGTTTGGTACTGATCATACCTGCAAAGTTTCGTTTTCAGGAGAACTAGTCCGGACAAAGTTTGTGTACCTTAGCTGAAATCATTCAACTGGAACATGGTGATGATATGCACAACTAGGCTTCACACTGATCATCCCTGCAAAGTTTCATTGAAATCCGGCCAAATGGAGGCCCTATCTTCTTAACGAGGCAAAATACAGCATTTTTAACTAAATCAAGGGCCATAATCTGGTATTACTAATTCGATTTGCCTGGTTTTCAAACTTTTCCAACCTTCCATTGGTATTAATAACCTGGTAAAGTTGGGTGAAGATAGGATGAAAAATGGAGGCGATAGAGTGTTGACAAGACAAAATATAGCAATTTTCGTTAATTCAAGGGCAATAACTCCAGTGTTATAAGTGGCTGGTTTTCAAACTCGTCCAAGCATTCATTGATATTAATAATCTAGTGAAGTTTGGTACAGATCGGATGGAAAATGGATGCGCTAGAGTGTTGACAAGACAAAATATAGCAATTTTCGTTAGTTTAAGGCCGATAAACCCTGTGTTACTACTCCGATCTGGCTGGTTTTCAAACTCATCCAAGCTTTCATTGATATTAATAATCTGGTATAGGTTTGTATAGATTGGATGAAAAATGGGGGCGCTGGAGTATTGACAAGACAAAACATAGTAATTTCCATTAATTCAAGTGCAATAACTCCAGTGTTACTGGAGGCTGTAGAGTGTTGACCAACTAAATATAGCAATTTTTGTTAATTCAAGGGCAATAACTCCAGTGTTATTAGTGGCTGGTTTTCAAACTCGTCCAAGCATTCATTGATATTAATAATCTAGTGAAGTTTGGTACAGATCGGATGGAAGTCTTGTCCATTTACTGTACGGGGTTTTGCAATGCAAAGATTGTTTTCGCTGCTCTGCACTGACGTTATTTACTTATATTTATAGTAATTCGTAGACATTATTTAGGTCCTATATGTCTTATGCCATTTTGTATTGTTAAGACGAAAAAATGCAGAAAACTAAAACTTAAAAGGGGTAATTCTTGAGAAAGACTCTGTACTTATTCCAAATAACTACATGTACTACAAACTAAGTCCAGACGTATATTATTGTCTGTTAGAATTGATACAGTTGTCCAATTTTAGCTCATTGTGACCACAGTTAACGTCATATTTTTTTTTTTTGTCATTTACAACACCATTATTATTATATATAATGTTGATGTGTTGTGTTGTATTATATAGTGGAATGTAACCGCTATGATTGGGTGTAGTTTATAATAATGGCAGCCTCCTTAGTTAGTTTGTCGCGATGTAAATAAATGAACTTCAAGTGTAGAACCCCATATGTAGAACCCGATGTGTAGAATTTGGTATGTACAATATGATATGATATTTTACCACCCCTCACCTACTAATGATGTGGAACATTGCATAAACATTTTTATTTTCTTTCATTTTTCTTTCGAAGAATTATGTTCAATTTCTTTCTAAGAAAGGACACTGAACCCTGACATAAAAAAGTTAGATAGATGCTTCCAATGGATCTACCTTTCCAAAACGTATTTAAAGAGTGAATTTCAATATGTTTTATGACCTACGAACGGGCAGACAGACGAATGGTTGTCAAAGTATTATTATACGTCCCATAGGCGTTAAAATCCTTACCTTATTGTTTCAAACAGTTTGCCTGTCAGGTTGAAATTAATTCTTTGCCCCATACTGACATCTAAACTATGTCAAACTTTCCTAAGCATGTTAATAGGAAATGTAAAGTTGGTTCTTAAACTACATTGACAAAACATGATATAGATAACGGCATGGGTTAATATTAATTATCTATATAGCTCGCATGATTATATCTGTTCAAGGAAATCTACGTTGATTCAGTTCTAATGACACTACATTGACTGTTTACAAACATTCAATGAATGTTTTATGTATTACATGTAATGCAAGTACCATTAAAATCATAGTTTCATACAATATATTTAAAGCAAACCTCCGTACAGTAAAAAGAGAATATTTGCAGTACTCCGTACACAAGTGCCCAAGACCCCGTACACAAACATTAATTTTGTTTCGATTCATATCTCGGTCAATTTCGGATGAATGAAGTTGAACATTTGAACATGCACGTATATTGGAAAAACAAATAAATCTGCCAATTCAAAATTTTCATTAACTTGAAAATTAATGAGATATTTATTGCTGAAGGGTACTTTGGGCGAATTTCAGCACCGGCAATTTTTTTTCTTTGATCCGAATTGTAGCATTTAAAGTAATATGTCAACAATGTACGGTAATATTTGAATGGGGAAATGTTTCCGCACCATATAGCAATATTGATTATTCATATAAAATGAACAAAAATAGGAGAAAAACGTGGTTAAGCTACTTTTGCTATTGTTATCAGCACGTTTTCTACAACATGGCTGACCAAAACTCCGTACTAGAGAACGGGGTCTTGACCAAGATCCGGTGTACGGATCCCTACAGTGTTGATGAATATTCATTTAAAAATTAATGACTTTATGAATATTAACTGAATTTTTTATAATGGCATAAAAAACAAGGGATTTTTTTTGCCATAACAGTCAGTGAGTGTAGAATCAAATCTGTTGCATTCTGTATTACAAATCAAACAGAGCAAACCCTGATCAAACAGCTCCTACAGGAGCTGTCTGATCTGTATCTACTCTGTGTTTGGCTTTCAACATTCCATAATCTTTATGCTGCTTGCTCTCAACGTGTCGCTTACAATCGTTTCGTCCGCCATGAATACATGTAAAATCACACATGCATACAGAACAGTGAACAAAGTTTACTCCTTTCTTCGACGACTCCAGGCAGGGCCATAACTGTCGATATGATTCTTTATATTTTTGGCTGTTTTTCCTCTTTTTATTGTCCGAAAAACCTTCATCTCCGGCTTTGCGTTTTGCCGACATTGTCACATTTTAACAATAATGATAGAGTGTTCCGATTGCCCAGATTAATGCGAGGAAAGACGCTTGAAAGTATTTATTATATTAATGAGCGCTCAAATAACATAGATGCGTTTATATTGAGCGGCAAGGTATTTTAATACTGGAATGGTGCAAAAACGGCGGAAAGACCCCAATTTATACCGATCCGTAGCAATTTCGTTCTTAATTCGTAGTGCGTATTTTTTCATGTCAAAAGTAGAAACTACGGCCAAAACGTAGCAGTAAACAGGTCTGAATATGTCATTTTTCAGCAAAACAAGGGCCATAACACTGGTATTACTAATCCAATCTGACTGGTTTTCGAACTCATCCAAGCTTCCATTGATATAAATACACTGGCAAAGTTTCGTAAAGATCAAAAACAAATGAAAGTGCTAGAGTGTAAACAAGGCTTAAAATGGCATTTTCCAGCAAAACAAGGGCCATAACTCTGGTGTTACTAATCGATCTGGCTGGTTTTCGAACTCATCCGAGCTTTCATTTATATAAAGACACTGGCAAAGTTTCTTAAAGATCCGATTAATAATGAAGTCCCTACCGCGTAAACAAGACCATTAAAAGTTAACGGACGACCGATGGACGGACGGACGGACGACAGACAACTCGCCATCGCATAATTTATGTTCTGCTGGCCTTCGGATAGTAGAGCTAAAAACTGCCTCCAGTGAGATTTGAGCCCACGACTCCTGGGGTTTCCAGTGTTCATTTCCAAATATTGCAAAAGGTCCATTACTGGTTCAATCTGGCTGGTTTTCAAACTCGTCCGTGCTTTCATTGATGTCAACAATCTGGTCAATTTTGGGAAAGACGGACGGACGGACAACGGACGATGGACAACTCGGCATCCCATAATCTCTGCTGGCCTTCAGCCAGTAGAGAGATAAAAATATGATGGAATTTTTTTGTACACCTTAGTGATCAATAAATAAAATATAAATTAATTTGTGAAAGCATTTTAAGAATATGAGCAAAAAACTAACTTTTAACATTTTACTGAAAGCAGACTTAAACGTAAAAACTTCCCAGTGTGTTAATTTGACTTTGTAATCAAAGGATATCAGAAATATGATGGAATGTTTGTGTATAACCTTAGTAATCAACAAATAATATATGAAAGTAATGTTTTGTTGGGGCATAAAAATATTACCTAAACAAAATTATTGACAGTTTTCAGTCTTAAGTGGGTGGCAATATCTAGTGATAGCAAACTTGCCTCAAATAAGAAGTTACTAGTGGAGACATTGCCTCAAAACATTTTTCTGATACATGTAATTGCATGACCTGGACCTGTGACCTTGCATTTTTTTCTTATTTGTTATCGAAATAATTATTTCTGACAATATAAAACAGATAACAAAATCAAAGATAACAAAACATGTCAGAATGTTCGATAAAGGTCAGAAAAAAAACACACCTATGTTTCTGGTTACCCGACCGTCCCTATTTTTTGGCGCCGACCCTACAGTTTTTTATCATAAAAAAAAAAGTTAAAAAAAACTTGGTACGAATTGGTAATGTACGAAAAGATGGAGTATGAAACATGCGCTAAAACATGGCCGCCTCCATGGTGCACTGCGCGTCCGTTTTGGCTATTAGAATTGGAAAATGCAGCCATGGGACAGAGCAGAAGTTTATGAAAAACATTAATCATGACATGAGGTTATTTTCCTTCTCTCCTTGCAAAATCACTACAAATTAACTACTTGACATGACAGTGCCCCAGATAAGCAGCGTATCTGCGTATTTCACTCAATTAAAATTGCCAAATACCCAATTAATTTCCATGACATGCGTACCAGATACACAAGCAATTTCCTTCTCACTATACCAGTCTATACTATTGTGTGTAGTCGTCTGGGCGCTTTCTTGTTTACTTTGATAGCGTTTGCGATTAAAATGTCGAAACGGGGACGTAAAACGACAAGCGAGTGACCGTTAAGAAACACTACTGAAATTAACACATGTGATTAGTGTTTCTATGGAAATTAATCATTAATAATGATTAATCATTGACAAACCACTGCCATGAATAACAAAATAAATAAAGCTCACGTAAAGACGTGTATATTACCTTGCTTGTTTTACATTTGATCCCGAATCACCCTATTATTGTTGAAAATTTGAAATTCACTCAATTAATTTTAATTTCATGAGTGAAATATCCAATAGGTCCAAAAGCTATCTGGGGCACTGCTTGACAGTTAAAGATACCTTTAACATCATCCAAACCATCTGGGCAAAAAAAAAGAAGAAAAAAAGAAGAAAAAAAACCAAAAAACTACTTACCTACACTAATTTTTTCAGCTGAGTAACCAGAAACACAGGTATTTTTTTTCTGGCCTAAGCATTTATCATGAATTGAATTGGATTTTACAGATGCACGAACAGCTGAGGTCATGTGGTGACTTTTCAACTTTCATTGGTGAAGGAAGACCCCAGGTGCCCCTCTGGCAATTTTGTGCATGGGAGGGCACCTTCGTACAACCACCAATGTTCTGCACATAAAGATTCCTGGTCCTAAATTGGGAAATTGATTTCAAGTTAGATACTCTAACGACTCGGCCATGGAAGCCTCAAGCATTTACCAAAAAGGAAATCCACATCTGCCCACTGGTTTAAACTTTGACCTTTAACATCTGAATAAGACCTTGACCTTGGCGATAGGAACCTGGGTGTCAAATCTGATAAGTTGTCTTGATGTGATCAGCATTTACAACAAGAGGTCAATGACCTTGAAGCTCTACTTATAGGTTTTTGATAGCTAGATCAGCATTCCTGTGAAATTCCATGAAAATCCGTCAAGTAGTTTCAGAGGAGTAGTCGCTACAAGTTTTCATTATATAACTCTAGCGGCCACCTTGAATTTCCGGCCGACCTGAAATGTTGCTACAACACATCAAGAGCAACATTCATGTGAAGTTTCATGAAAATCCGTCAAGTAGTTTCAGAGGAGTAGTCACTACAAGTTTTCATTATATAACTCTATGTAAACAAAGATGGCCGCTGGCAGAAATGTTTAACGTCGAATCAAAATAATTTCTGACAAGGATCAACATCACGTCATACTGATCATTTTAGCAAAAGACCCATATCAATATCACTTATAGTTTTCAAGAAGTAGTCGCTACAAACTTATTTTTAGCCGTGGTGGCCATCTTGTAATTCCGGCCAACCTGAAATTTCGCTAGGATCAATTAGACATCAAGAGCAACATTCCTGTGACGTTTCATGAAAATCCGTCAAGTAGTTTCAGAGGAGTAGTCACTACAAGTTTTCATTATATAACTCTATATAAACAAAGATGGCCGCTGGTGGCCATGTTTAACGTCGAATCAAAACGATTTTCGACAAGGACCAACATCATGTCATGCTGATCATTTTAGAAAAAGTCCCATATTAATATCACTTAGATTTTTCAAGAAGTAGTCGCTACAAACTGTTGTTTTTTTTAATCTATTTTTAGATTTGGCGGCCATCTTGGATTTCACATCAACATGAATTTTTGCTAGGATCAACAAGGCTTCATGGGCAACATTTCTGTAAAGTTTCCTGAAAATCCATTCAGTAGTTCCAGAGAAGTAGTCGCTATAATAAAAGGTTTACGGACGGTCGGACGGACGGACGACGGACACCGCACCACGGGATAAGCTCTGCTATTCTCTGGTCAGTAGAGCTAAAAAATGACATCCAAATTCACGCACTAAGTGATTCCCAACTGAAACCTAGTTTTACATCATGATGTGTAGACTGGCTGTCGTCTCAGTGGTTATAGTTTAATTTTTTGCAATCATAATCAAAATAAAATCTGAAATCTTAAAAATGTTTATCAGTCTTTTTCTCAATAGCTTTGAACTACTGTTTGAAGACAATAATTCAAAGGGGACTTAATGCAGACTATTTTATTTGATGATAGCTTGAGTTGTCTCAAATATTATAAATATGAACAAACATAAGGACATAGCCAGTCCACATGATGTGATGAGCAGTCATTTATGCAGATTGAAGTACAAATCCACCCACTGGTGTAGGAGATCAGTCAAAATATACAGCTGTGTGGCCTTGACCTTGGCAATAGGAAACTGGAAGTTGAATATGACAAATCTTACTGATGGGATAAGCATTTATGAGAAAGGAAATCCAAATTTGTCAATTAGTATGAAGCTGTGACTGAGACAAGAAAAAAGTGACAGACTGACGGACAGAAGCACCGATCACTATATAGCACCTATTCTTAGAAACCAGGTATCAAATTATAATACAATACAGATAATGGTAAATAGTTTTAGGCCGATTTGTATATTTTTATATTTAGGACATAAAACATAACCTGGGATTTGGATTTCCAAGAAATGCACAAAAGTTAATCCCCACATGTCTTTTGAATGACTTCACAGTATGCAATGGACACAAACTTGCACATCCATTACAACTAGAAAACTTCATGACCTTGACCTTAAACATCCTAAACTTGGTGCATGACATGCAGTATATCGATAATACATACACTCCTCAGTTGCATCTCAATATCTAAGAGTTCAGGAGGGATAGCCAGCATTACCATGACTACATAAATGTTAGAATATTTTATGTTGTTCTAATGATATGCAGAATAGAAACAAAAAGATCAAAGACTCAATGTTTGTTTTTTAATGCTAAAATATGTGCCGAACATAAATGGTAGCATTTACTGTGAAAAATATGGATTACCATTTTCTCTAAATATAAACTTTAAAATCTGTACAATGGTTGTTGACAAGAAGTTGTTGAGAGGAAACAGTTAAATGTTTGTCCTATAAAGCTCTATATAAAATCATTTAAACAACTTGTGGCTATTTTAACCCTTAGGCACTTTATTTATACAAACTTGATTATCAGGTGTCAAATAAATTCCATTTGTCTAGGAGTTTCTTAGGAGAATTTATTTAGTTTTTTTATTTAGTTTTTACATATTTTACTTTATAAAACAAACCAGAAATCCATAGATTCAGATGGCATGCCTTACAGGGACTGGACTAAAAATAAAAGCTCAACGCAAAACATAAAATGAACATAGTTATTTGAACAAGAATGTTACCGTCGCAGGTGGAAGACCTTTGTCAGAATGTGATGTTCTACCAAATATCTTATTTAGGCCAAACAAAATTAATACTTTGTTTCCGCTAACGTCTTGAAAAAAAATAGGGTAGGTAGGTAGGCGTAACTTTTTTCTTTCTTTTTTTTCCTACGCGATATAAAATAGTAGGACTTAGGTTACTTTTTTTTATGTATTTCAATAAAGGTTGTAAATGAATATATACAATTTTAAAAAAGAGCTGTTGTCTCTTTTAATTTCACCCTTAAATAAACATCAAAATAATTCCATAACCTTTCAAACAAGTTCAATATTAAATGAGCTAGATCAGGCCCCAGTATCACGAAAAAACTCAAGTTGAGATTTAAACGACTCAAAATTTCTTTATCAAATAGCAACCAAAATAATAGATGTTCTTTTACATTATAAAGAAAATTAGGGCCTCCTCTGGCTATATTTTTCTTTTTGTCACCACTTTCTCCAAGTTAAAGAATTAGGAACCTAGACTAGAATTCATTTAAAAGTAGGATTCCTGGAACTCCTTACACCTTAAATAATGAATAGAAATATACTTTATATCTTTATTTATACATATATTTTTTCTTTCCACCAACATGTATTTGTAAAGGACATGTTTTCTTATTCGATTATGTAAAAAAAATATCCAAAATTGTGTACCATCCGAACTACTATGACACCGCATTTTTACGGCACGAACATTTCACAAATTTATTCAATTCAAAATTATTGGCCCATAAAAGTCAATGTCATCTGTGGAAACACTGTTCTGTGCTACTCAATATATAACTAAGATTTGACTAACACTTAACTTAATTGCATACAAGAGTGCCGCCTAACGGGGCATTATACGCCCATTGCCTTAAGGTTAATATGTTAGTCAAGGTCAAACCTATTTATTTTACAACAATAGTGAAACACACCTATGGCTTATACCAATCACTCTCATAGGGTTATTATGTTAAAAGCATTTCCTGGGTGTGAGGTCAACCTTAACCTTTGACCTTTAATAGGTATCCTCCTCCCACCTAGGGAAATGTTCCTATGGAGTTTCATGAGTGTAGGTGTTATTGTTTCAAATTTATCTTACAGAATGCAAATTTCCACATAAATTCATGGATACTGCGATCATTGACCTATTGACCCAAACAAAAATAATAGGGTTCCTCCAACCAAGGGCATTGTACCTTTGAAGTTTCATAAGTGTAGGTGTTATGGTTTCAAAACTGTTGTCCAGAATATGTTTATTCTATATAAGGTCACTGTTACCTTGACCTACTTTGACTTACTGGCCCCAAAAGCAACCCAAGTGCCTATGATGTTTCATGAGTGTAGGTGTTATGGTTTTGAAGTTATTGTGAGGAACGCAATTTCCATATACGGTCACTGTGACCTTGACCTTAGATCTAATGACCCTGAAAGCATAAGGGTTCCTCCTCTCACCTAGGGCAATGTATCAATTTTTATGGGTGTAGATGTGATGGTTTTGAAGTTATTGTGAGGAATGCATATTTCCAAATAAGGTCATTGGGACCGTACCGTTGACCTACTGGCCCCAAAAACAACAGGGTTCCACCTCTCACCTAGGGCAATGCACCTGTGAAGTTTCATGAGTGTAGGTGTTATGGTTTTGAAGTTATTGTGAGGAATGCATATTTCCATATAAGGCCAGGGTTCGACACTAACGGTAGTCCGACTACCTAGACCT
Source organism: Cyrtodaria siliqua (assembly GCA_037043455.1). NCBI lineage: Eukaryota > Metazoa > Mollusca > Bivalvia > Adapedonta > Hiatellidae > Cyrtodaria > Cyrtodaria siliqua. Next base: position 90,475 of record JAWPHD010010066.1, read on the forward strand.
CCAAGCTGAGTAGTCCCGTGGACTACCTACTTCTCACAAAAACAAATAGACATTATCGTCAACTTAGTAATAAAACATAACAAATAAACAACTTTATTATAATTTGTCACCGAATTGTTTTACATCTCCTGTCCAAAGGTGATTTCACTTCGAAAACACGATGTTTTTGTGGCAAAAATGAGATAATAACTGGTTTCCAACGAGTCCCAGCGCTTTGCTCATGAATGGTACCCATATTGTGAATATGAGAAGGGTTGCATCGCGCATGTTTCGTCACCAAAACTAGTTTCGACTTAACAAATGAACAAATAAAGTAACTATTAAGTTATTGTGGACTTAAATTGATTACAATGTTCACCATAATAAATGTCAATCAAAGTCAAAACGGGAAAAAATAGTATCGGTCAACAATACTGAGTCAAATATGTATGCTAGAAACAAGCCTTGGGACGAATCGTTTGACTAAAATAAATAAGCGTCTGATGGAATTGGCAATACCCAATAAAAAAGGCTTTCGAGAATTTCCATTTTTGAAGAAATGTGGAAATACCTGGGTGCTTAGATACTTTCAATCCAGAAAGTGAAATCAAATGAAGAGAAAAAGGAACATGGACGTCTCTAAGGCAAAGAAAAAATGGTTTTTGGATTAAATCATGGCTCAGGTACAATGATGAAATGCATGAAATGATATGTAAGGACTGAGGTGTGTCTGGGGGAATTTTAAGTTGTTAGACTGTTTGAAATGACAAGAAGATCATGGTTCCGGATTATATCTGACTTTAAAAGACATCCAGACCTTGCAGAGTAAGGTCAACAGGCAGATGTGTGACTTACTGAATAGATGGAATCCGTCTTTTTGGAGTGTTTTTCATTTTTGTCCGCTGTTTCCTTTATTACTTATATTTTATTTAGTTTAGATCGTTTATTCTGAGGTTTATATTTAGAAAATTAGCCGGACTACCAAAATGTGTGCAGGACTACTTGATATTGATTGTTGGTAGTCCTTCGGACTGCTTGGGAAGAATGTTAGTGTCAAAACCTGTAAGGTCACTGTGAAATTGACCTTTGACCTACTGGCCCCAAAAACAACAGGGCTTATTCTCTCACCTAGGGCAATGTACCTATGAAGTTTTATGGGTGTAAGTGCTACGGTTTTGAAGTTATTGTATGGAATGCATATTTCCATACAAGGTCACTGTGACGCTTGACCTTTGACCTACTGGCAGCATAATAAATAGGGTTCCTTCTCTCACCTAGGACAATGTAGTCTAGATCATCTGCGATGCTTGTTTGTTTTCAAGACAAAACGTATTTTTTCTAGACGTTTTGTCTTGAAAAAGACCTCCTGAACAAAGCTTGATTGTTGCCGATACACTGGTAAGCTTTAAATTCTGATGGCTGATACAGGAACACCTGCTGTCCCAGATATACAGAAAGGCCGAAAGACAATAAATTTATATATAAACAAAGAGGGAAACTTTATCATTATATCGACAAACTAAGTGCGAATGGTCAGAAATACTTTAATAAAAAAATAAAAAAATTACGGTCACATGGTTCCAGTTTCAAATTTGTTTCTGCACAACTGGTCAAGACGTTTGTATTTACAATCAAGCATCAAAGGTGATCACGAAGTTTTATGTGTGAAGGTTTTACGGTTTTGAAGTTATTGTGAGGAATGCATATTTACATATAAGGCCACTGTGACCTTGACCTTTGGCCGACCGAATGACCCCAAAAACAATAGGGTTTGTCCTCTCACCTAGGGCAATGTACCTATGAAGTTTCATGAGGTTGGGACTCATACATTTTTAGTTATGGTGGGGAATGCGTATTGTTTATGGATGGATGGACAAATGGACGGACAACCTCATACCATAACATGTCCCGTTTTTCAAATGGGCTTATAGAAATGTTAAAATCTGACAAAGTTAATGACATGTAAATGTAAGGGCGAAGTCTAGGTCATCTGTGGAACCACTCTGCGTAACTGAGCAGTTCCGGACCAAAATATAAATTTTGTTCAAGTTTGGTTAATCTAGTGCATGCCGTTTCTGAGAAAGTGAGCTACAGTAAATTTAACATTGATGCCTGCGCCTTCGCCTATGTCGGAATAATCTGTAGTTTTCACAAAAATTTTACCATAACATGTTTATAACATTGTAAAGGGACATAATTTGTAACAAACATTAATTGAATTAATTCATTATTATAGTAATTATATAAATGTGACATTATTATTATAAAGACTTTGAACCTAATCATCATAAGGAATAATCTGACGAAGTTTCATGAAGATCAATAGAGCTGTTTAACAGCAGTAGCAAACTGTATAGTTATCTATAAGAATATTCAAACAAAGATGGTCACTGGAATCTGTCAAAAACGCCTCACGAAAATAACTTTATCAACTTAGAATAAATACAGTGAAGTGGGTCCTTCGGGCACAAAAAGAAATAACAACAAGAAAAGAAAGGAGCATTCTCGGTTTTATTGAGTCTGTTCTTGAGTGGTAATGTAAGACACAATGCCTCTTATGACCCCTAGCACTGGATTTTAAAGCAGTATTCTACATAAAGTCAAAGTGACTGGCCTCGATGATCTGAAACGATCAGTAAGTCATAACACTACTGATGCGTCATCAGTATGACTTTAATTAACGACCAACTACCAGTACAAGTCATTCCAATCAATTTTAAGTAAAGACTCAGCTCCAATACCTATTATAATTCTAGAAAAATAATGATCACATGTATTACAATACCTCGTATATATGGTACAAGAACAATTGTTTTCATATTTTGAGCTGTGGTGGCCATTGTTTGATTTTGAAGAAAGAGAAGAAATTGTATACAAGAAAGATATGATGAAAAGCTTGGGAGGTTATAATCACAAGATTTTCCAACATGGGTACGTTAACAAAAATGGCACATGTGTCCACCTTGGAAGCCTCATCATCACAAATCTTATCTATATTACTGCCATGGTAATTATTTAATGACAATTAAGGGTTATATACAGCAGACCTAATTGGCGAGGGAAGCATTGTTTAACTTTTATTTGTTCTTAAATAAATTGTCAAGTTAAACACTGGTCTGTAAATCCCATTGTACTATAATGAACACAACTCCAGTACTTAGATATCTCTGCCCTACTGCTGATGTTGGTGTATACTGACAATAGTTTTTATTATACTGCAGTTGCACGTGCTATTGTTTGTCAGAGATATCATAATGGTTTGAATGGTTAAATGGATAAATGATTGACAAATGAAGTCATGTTAATTAGTTATTACTCATATTTAATGCTCTGTCCCTGACACTTTTTGGTAATAATATATGTAAGACTAACTGACTATGATTGGTGGCATATTCCATTTAAGAGAGTATCTGTAGTTCCCACAGAAATGTCTTATACTTATATAAACAAAATGCAGATTTTTTAACTGAAAAACATAGAAAGGGGTATATTGTTGGCAAAAACATAAAGCTAAAAATTATAACCATTGTATTTATCTTTTAATTAAAATTTAAAATTTTAGGTTGCTAATGTCATATTTTGAAGGAAAGTTTGACGGAATTTGATGACATTAACAACAACGAAAGTTCTTTAAATAACTGATATAATGTGTAATTTTTGCAATAAAATCTTCATATTTTGATTTACAGTAACCCAGACTGTACAGGTTTTGGATAGAAAAGCTTTTCAAAGTTCATCTTTAGACGGTTTTACAAAGAAATATTATTGTTGCTAATGTCACATAAGTTTGACGGAATGTAGCTAATGTCATCTTTGACGGAATTTGATGACATTAGCAACAAAAGTTCTGTAAATAACTGAAATCATTGTAATATTTGCAATAAAATCACCCATTTTCATTTACAGTTACCCATACTGTATAGATTTTTGGATAGAAAAGCTTTTCAAAGTTTGTCGTTTGAGTGTTTACAAAGAAATATTAATGTTGCTAATATCACATAAGTTTGACGGAATGTAGCTAATGTCATCTTTGACGGAAAGTTGACGGAATCTGGTGACATTCAGCAACACAAGTTCTGTAAATAACTGATACCACTGTAATACTTGTAATAAACTGTTCCTATTTTCATTTACAGACTGAAACATAAACTGAAAAAGTTTTGGATGGAAAAGATTTTCAAAGGTCCATTTTTAGAGTGTTTACAAAGAAATATTAATGTTGCTAATGTCACATATGTTGCTAATGTCATCTTATTTGACAGAACATGTTTAATGTTTATTTTTGTGAAAGATTGTTGAATATTCACTCACACTGTATAACCTAAAACAGTAAATCAGGTTTAAACAAAATCCCTGTAAATTGGAAATGCATGTTTTTATCAAGGAAGTTTATTTGTTTTAGTAGCAGGTTGTTGCTAATGTCATATTGTGAATTTGGCAGACATGGCATTAGCAACACTGTTTTTTGTAAAATAGTATGTGTTGGACTATATAATATAAAATTATCTGTCTAAAGTTTTCCATTATTGATAAAATTAGATGATTTGCTGTCATTTTCAGCTCATAAGGGCCAATCAGAAATTATTTACATGAATGTTTGCTAATGTCAGCAAGTTTGACAGAAACCTTTCAGAAAAGAAACACACAAAAAACAAGAGCTGTCGGAGAACAACGCAGCTCGATTATTCGATTTTTCAGAGAATAATAAATTTATAGCTAGTATATACCATCAGAAAACAAGACCACAACAATGTGGAGTGGGGGTTGGGAGCACAACATAACTATTTGTAAAGAATTGACCAAAACTACACAGAAAAATGTAAAAAAAAAAATCAAAAAAAAAAAAAAATCCGAGTTTTGAGTGGCGTGCGGGATGGGGGTGGGAGAGAGGCGGGGGTGGATGGTGGATGGTGGGGGGAGTGGGGGGTGGTGAGGGCAACATATATGTGTTAAGAAGGCTATGTAAGAATTCACCAAACAACACACAAAAATATGTAAAAAAAAAATTGAGTTTAAGTGGGGATGTGGTAGAGGCGGTGGGGTGGGGATGGCAACATATGTGTAAGAATTGACCAAAACAACAGTGAAATATGGTAAAAAAAAAATAGATTGGTGGGGGGGCGGGGGGTGAGGTTGGGTGGTGGGGTGGGGGGAGGGGTGGCAAGATATCTGTATGTAAGAATTGACAAAACAACACAGAAATATGTAAAAAAAAAACAAAAAAAGAGTTTTGACTGTGTGTGGGGGGGGGGGAGGTGGGGGTGTGCTTGTGGGGGGAGGGGGGGAGAGAAGCAGGGAGTCGGTGGGAGGGAGCAACATATGTGTAAGAATTGACCAAAAAACACAGAAATATGTAAAACAAAAAAAAGATATTCTGGTTTCGAGTGTGTGGTGGGGGGAGGGGGGGGGGTGGCGGGGACGGAGGGGGTCAATATGTTTAAGAATTGACAAAAGCAACACAGAAATATGTAAAAAATAATAATAGAGTTTCAAGTTGGGGTGTGGTGGGGTGAAGCGGGGATGAGAGGCGAGAGTGGGTTGGGGTGGGGGCGGGCAGGGGATCAAAATGGGATGCGAGGTAGTACTGGTTTTTACGGACCAGTGGACCTTAAGGGGTACTGGTCCGTGTCAATCAGTAGTGGTCCGTATAATAAAATATCCTTAAAATCAGAACAAAAATCATTCTAACATATATAAAGCCATTTTATTATACAATTCACCATTCGTGTATATTATCTACTTGACTAGAAAACAGTCTAGGAAGTGACCGACGAAAATGTGTGACATTCAGAAACACGTTACTTTGTCACTCGCGACCAACTGGTGTAAATAGACTATTTTCTCTGATAAAACATACTAAAACACGCAGAGGTAACCTCAGTAAGGTTCACAATCCGTCCTACATTGTTCTTTTATTTGCATTCTAGACACGAGAAAGTAAAAAATCTCTTACATGCTAAGCCTTCGACCGCACACATACCTATGAAAACAAATGGGTGCCGCATTTTGATTTTGCCGTCATTTACAAGATGCGTAGCGATTGGTCCACAGCCAGCGTTTCCTCCCAAATTTATTATTTTCTGTCACCTTTTAAACATCTCTGTGAACGAAATGGATTTTCAGACGCTTTTGTCCTTTTGTTGTATGTATGCAAGGTGTGTATTTGACGATGTTGGGTAGACAGTACAGCAGATTACCAGCACTCGCAAATAAGGACTAGTGCACCTGTGCGGGTGCGTGGGGGGGGGATAGACTACAGCAGATTACAGCACTCGCAAATAAAGACTAGTGCACCTGTGCGGGTGCGGGGGGGGGGGGGGGGGGGGGGGGGGGGGGGGGGGGGGGGGGGGGGGGGGGGGTTGGGGACAACATATATGTGTAAAAATTGACTAAAACAACAAAGAAATGTAAAAAAATATATATATAGATTTTCAAGTGGGGTGGGGGGGAGAGGCGGGAGTGGGTTGTGTGGGGGGAGGGGAGGGGCAACATATATGTGTAAGAATTGACTAAAACAACAAAGAAATATGTAAAAAAACACTTTCAAGTGTGTGGGGGGGGGGAGGGGGGTGGGGGAGTGGGGGTGAGAGGCGGGAATGGGTTGTGGGGTGGTGGGGGGAGGGGCAACATATATGTGTAAGAACTGACAAAAGCAACACAGAAATATGTGAAAAAAAACAAAAAAAAAGTTGTTTATAATACAAGGGCCAATTACATTGGTCTTATATTCATGTTGTTTCAATGTCTCGCATAACTAAGCTCTGAAACTACGTTCTATCTCAATCTAAAAGTTCAATTCTTTACGATGGAAATAAACTCTGTCTCTGTCAAATATATCGTCATGTGTCTATCTTATGTTTAGTTTGTCGCAGTCATACAATGGGACATTATAATACCATTTGACAAACTATGTATTGTAACTATTGTATAGTTGGATATTTTCGACACCGAATACATGTTATGTACATATTAAATATTTTATTTTCATAGTTTATATTTTGTTTTCACATTTATGTATTATGGTTTACATTAATTGCATTAATATATACAATATCGATATAAATACATATACAAGTAT